>ML417568.1:0-52774 GCA_005239525.1 Nicotiana knightiana
GTGAGATCGACCCCGATCAGTGCAGTTTTTACCCTAAGTCCCTACGCTATTATTTCTTCTACCTATTCTTCAGTTAGACACTACAAACGTTGAAGAACATATAATTCTAAACCTGACACGAAAAATTAATAGGAATTTAATTTATGAAATGTGGATCTCAATTTTTATTTGAAAGAAAGATGTTAGCACTAAATATATTTAAGAATTTCTTTTTTATACATTTTTTTATTTTTGTCTCGTATCAAATTTGTAGAGAAGTGTTTACGTGTAGTTCATATTAATTGGTTTGGTTGCAGTTTACGGTGATGGAAATTCAAGTTAAAACACCAGTTATCTACTTTCATCACAAATATATATTTTTTGTTTTACAATAAATGTAGGTAGTAGTACCTTTTAAATATTTATTTTTTTATTTAAGACCAAACCCACGCCCCCCCCCCCCCCCCCNTCTCTCCACAAGGAACAAACCAAGTTGGGACATCACGCCAAGCTATGTTATGGCCTAACTAAGTATTGAAGGCACAATTATTTTGGACTCACTCGAACTGAACATATTGTAGTAGCTAACAGAAGTGATACAGAAATCGTCGGCGATGGTGACTTGAGCCAACATATCAGTGGCATTTCTTTTATTTTTATTTAAAAAATTTTCTATTATGCAAAAAAAGGAACATTGATAATTACAATTCACACCTATATGGTCAAAGGGTACACTTCCGAAGTGCTCTATTAAATATTTCCACCGATGATATTTGCTAGAGTTTATTAGCTGTTATGTAAGTTCTCCATTTTAAATAATATACTTGTAAAAGAATGTGATGTATTACAAAGTTTTTAATATTTTTCTTAATTTTTTCCAGGTTTAAAGGTTAGGACTTTCAGCAAGGAATACCACATTTAAGGAATGATCATATTTAATGCTCAAGGGAATAAAGTTCAAATTAGTAGAAAACAGAATAAGCCTTGATGATGTATTTTATTTTGTTTTTTTATACCATTGGAGCGTTGGTGGCATACATTTGATCCCTTACTTTAGTTTCGTTGCATGTGCTTGTTGACACAATTTTTATGTTATAAACTGTGTTCGTCTTATTTTAGCTTCTTTTTGTCCATATTAGTTAAGCGTGTTTATAGCGATATACTTTTCGTGGAATCCCACAAATTTTCTTATTGGTGTAATCGATAACCGAATCGATAAGCCCCAAAAATCGATAAATCTAAATCGAAAAAATTGAAACCTTATTGAAACGATAACGATAAGGATATGTACAAATCGATAATCGATAAGTAATTATCGATAAGGGTCAAAATCGAATCGATAAATCGAATGCACACCCCTACCTACGACGGTTAGAGAATGTTTTTCAATGGGGCCGCAAATTTCAAAGGAGTGGTATCGGAGCCATTTTAGTGTCATAGACAGGTTAACATTACCCGGTATCCACAAAACTCAGATTCCCGTGCACCAATAATATGGCAGAATATGAGGCTTGCATCTTGGGGCTCAATTTGGCCATTGACATAAATATCCAGGAATTGCTGGTCATTGATGATTCAGACCTTCTGGTACATTAGGTTCTAGGAGAGTGGGCTACAAAGAATACCAAAATATTGCCATATTATCATGTGCAAGAGTTGATGAAGAGGTTTACAAAGATAGGGTTCAAACATGTTCTGAGAATCCAGAATGAGTTCGCAGACGCATTGGCCACTCTGTCTTCCATGATACAACACCCGGACAAAAATTTCATCGACCCTATTCCAGTAAGGATCCATAATCGGCCGGCTTATTGCGCTCACATTGAAGAAGAAACGGATGGGAATCCTTGGTTCCATGATATCAAGGAATACTTGACAAAAGGAGAGTACCCGGAGCATGCAAATCATACTCAGAAACGCACGCTCCGAAGATTATCCAACCATTTCTTCCAAAGTGGAGGAATTCTGTATAGAAGGACTTCAGATCTAGGATTATTACGGTGTGTTGACGCCAAGGAAGCTTCCAAACTGCTCGAAGAGATATATGTCGGAACTTGCGGACCACACATGAACAGTTTCATTTTAGCCGAGAAGATATTGAGAGTAGGATATTTTTTGATTACTATGGAAACGGACTGCATCAGGTATGTCCAGAAGTGTCATCAGTGCCAAATACATACAGATATGATACGGGTGCCACCAAAGGAACTCAATGCAACAAGCACACCTTGGCCTTTTACCGCTTGGGGAATGGATGTCATCGGTCCGATCGAACCTGCCGCTTCAAACGGGCACAGATTCATTTTAGTTTCCATAGACGACTTCGAAAAATGGGTTGAGGCTACATCTTACAAAGTTGTAACCAAGAAAGTCATCGCATATTTTGTCAGGGATCGTATTGTTTACCGATTCGGGGTACCAGAATCCATCATCACCGACAAGGCCGCCAACCTTAACAGTGACTTAATGAAAGCTATGTGTGAAAACTTCAAGATCAAGCATAAGAATTCCACAGCATACCGGCTTGAAATGAACGGAGTTGTGGAGGTCGCCAACAAGAACATCAAGAAAATATTGAGAAAGATGGTAGACAATCACAAGAAATGGCACAAGAAATTACCATTTGCCTTATTGGGATATCATACCATGGTCCGCATATCAACCAGGGAAACTCCCTACTTGTTGCTCTACGGTACTGAAGTTGTCATTCCCGCCGAAGTCGAAATTCCCTCCTTAAGAATCATACAAGAAGCTGAACTTAGTGACACAGAATGGATAAGAAGTCGCTACGAACAATTAGCTCTAATTGACGGGAAAAGAATGAATGTGGTACGCCATGGTCAACTTTACCTAAATAGAATGTCTGAGGTTTCAACAAAAGGGTCAAACCTAGACAGTTCACACCTGGGCAGCTGGTGCTGAAGCGGATCTTCCTGCATCAAGATGAAGCCAAAGGGAAATTTTCACCCAATTGGCAAGAGCCCTACATGGTTCACAGAGTACTAACGGGAGGAACGCTCATACTTGCATAGATGGACGGAGAAATTTGGCTAAAGCCTATCAATTCAGACACAATCAAGAGATACTATGTTTAGAATGTTTGCATTTCTTCATCTGATGTAACTGAACTATGCTTGACCTGATCCTTGTTTATGAAGGGATATGTAGGCAGCCTTATGAGTTCGGTACCAATTCAATAAAATATTCATTTGTCCCATGGTCAGAAACTGGGGCAAAATTTTGAGGAGGACCCTCAAAATTCCGGAGCAAGTCCAGCCAACTTCGTCATATGCAGAACGGTCAAAGAATCACTTATTGAACGGGGGCAGAATTTTGAGGGTCCCTCAAAATTCTAATGCAAAGAAGTCGCAATGTCTCTAAAGTGTCACAGTCATTGGTTCATCTAATTTACTTGTTATTGCATACTACTATGTTTAAATAATACATTCATCAAATGCACGCATATTTTGTCGAAAAACTTTATTTTTATGAAACAACCAGATGCTACCCAGGTAACTTGAACAGGATCCCGATACATAGCAAATCAAAGCAAGTAGGCGAAGGCATGAACCAACCTTCCCTGCAAAACTCATGATTTTTCTTTGGATGCAGGAACAAGGAATATTCGCAAATACGTACACACATCAAATCACTATCTTCATAGCATCAGGTCGCCAAACGCAAACACGTCTCCAGCTAAGAAACACTATGCTATCACTCATCTCATTTTCTTGCATGAGGATAAGCATTGCCTCCCTAATTGCATAAGGCTCTGCATTTCCATTGCATGAGACTAAGCCTTGTCCCCTATTCTGCATGAGGCTAAGCCCTACCTCCTCAATTTCATAAGAATAAGCATTGTCTCCTAATTGCATGAGACTAGTTCTCCCATCTTGCATAAGGCTAAGCCATGCCTCCTCAATTGCATGAGACTAAGAATTGTCTCCTAATTGCATGAGACTAAGCCATGTCTCCTATTTTGCATGAGGCTAAGCCATGCCTCCTCAATTGCATAAGGCTACGCATTGCCTTTCCTTGCATGAGACTAAGCATTGTCTCCTAATTGCATGAGACTAAGCCCTGTCTCCTATTTTGCATGAGGCTAAGCCCTGACTTCTTGATCGAGTCCAAACCTACACTACTATTGAGCAACGAGGGTGGTCGATGTCGTTTTAACCCAACTAGGTCGGGACCGAATCCACACAGAACTAATATTTGGCATTAGGCTTATATCTAAGGTAGATAGGGGTTTTGCTTCTAATTACACTTCCATAGATTTGGGTTTGATTTCTACTTCTAACTTTACCCTAATGATTGCACTAATTGAAATTAACGATAATATTTTTGTTGTTGTTTTTCAAGTGTTTAAACATACTAGGGAGTGACTTCTACCTAGGTGGATATCTAATGGGTAGAAAAATTCTAGGGCAAGCTTGTTTAGTTGGGGTCGTAATATAGCTATCACATCTGATTACTTACAATATACCTCTCGGTAGCTTGAGTGATTTTGTCCAATTTGGATTTCTCAAGTCCAAACAGGTATTCATGCAATTCAAGTGATATTAGCTCAAGTCGGGAATTACTATCTCTAGGTTTAACCCTTTAATTCGGGCTATCAAATTTTTGAGTTCACCCTAATTTCTTGTTAGCCTAGTTTTCCTAGACTTAGTCCCTCTTTCTCAAGTAGAGTCTAAGTCATAAAGGCATGAATCAATATTTGCAACCATTAATTCTATAGTTCTAGCAAGAACTAGGCTAAACATTCACTAATACATTCACATTCAACCCCTAAAATCAAATACCCATTAAATACCCACTCTAGAGTTTGGTTACAACCCTAGCTATGGGTTTAGCTACTCATGAAAATAACGGAAATTGAAGATTAAATAATGATAAAATTCATAATACTAGATTAAGAGATGAAAATCTAATGTTAAAAGATAAATCTAGTATAAAATTTCCCAAAACAGAATATTCAGCCGTCTCAGGTGCTCCTACAATACATAACATAACCTAAAAATGATAAAAAGTTCTATTTATACTAAGCTAAAAATATCTGACAAAAATGCCCCTGTGGAGGTTGTGTGGTCGCATAATTTTAAGTGCGGCCACACTCTTGCTTTCGCGGCCGCATAATTCTTATACAGTCCATGTTTTTCTCTTTTGGATATAAGTTGAGCTTTCACGGACACCATACTTCCAAGTGCGGTCGCGCTCCAGATTATGCGGCCGCATAAAAGTGATGCGGTCCTCACTTGCTTGAGTTTGGCTTGAAATCAACTCTCTGATTTTTCATCTTGCGGACCTCATAATTTCGATCGCGGTCGCACAATTCTGGGGCGGACTGCACTTCTCTCTTTTGCTCAAGTTTTAAGCTCTCTAAACCTCAGTCATCGCGGTCCGCATAATTTTGAATCGCGACAGCACATTTTTGGTGCGGTCTACGCTCATCTTTGAATCTCCCTTATGCGGACCGCGTAATTATGATCGCGGCGGCATCATAGCTTTCACGGCCGCACAATATTTGTGTGGTCCGCACTTCAGACCTCTTTGCCCAGGCTTGGTTTTAGTTCAGCTTTTGACTCCTTTGTGAGTAGATTATGGTTCCTTTGGCTCATTTTGAATAATTCGTGCAAGCAAGCATATTTCATTAGTTTTCGGGAATACCTTCAAGCATTTTTGGCTTAAAACACAAGTAAAAAAGAGCAAATAATAGGTTAAAATCCCTACTTATCAACTCCTCCAAACTTGAGCTTTTGCTTGTCCTCAAGCAAATAAGGAAATTCCCGCCTCCACTAGAAAAAAAGATATTTCAGCTGGCCTAAGGTGAATCAATCATGCTTAAATTGGGACTAACAATTACCCTCAACGCAAATGGATTATCAACAACACCATGTTTTTCCCTTTTGAGTACCATAGTTCTAATGTGACACTAGAGCATCAAGAGTTGATTTAATTCATCAAGGAAACTCACTTTATCATGTAGGTCATTGTGGAACCTAAACTCCTCCACCTCTACTCTCCATGAGGAAATCTCACTTTAGAATGTAGCACTCAAAACAAGGTGTGTGAAGAGGTACGCTCATCTCTCTCAAAGGAATGTCACAAGTCCGGATCTACGTACCATAAGCTTGCCCTTTATGTAAATCACCACTAATGTAAGCTCACACAACTTGAAATCATATAGGTATTTTCAGGGAATGTAATGAAGGCTTTTAATTCAAGGTAGGACTTATCGGACTATGATGGTTTCATCTTTCCTTAATCACTCCATTTTCTCTTTTCGGCTCATACTTTCTTGACTCTTTGAGTCATTTTCTTCTTTCTTAGGGGAACTAGAGAGACACACTCACTCTTTCATGATCATGACAATCATTTTTTTGTCCTTTTCTAATCACTCCATGCCTTTCATCATTGCCTTCTTAGAATCCCTTCAACTTTCACTTTCTTTTTGACATATTTTTTTTTTTGGCTTTTCTTCCTTTCCTTTGCCTTTCCTTTTCTTCATTTCTTTGTACCTTTTATCACTTTCAAATTCCTCGTCTCTCCCCCAAACTTATTCTTTTTTCCAATTGTTTATCTCGGATGCTAAGAAAAGATCGGGTTCCAAGAGAGGGTCATTACAAAATGAATAAAGGCTTGTAATGTGGTTATTGAATGAAAAAGGCTTAGGCTCAAAGGGGTTGACTAGGTATATCGCATTGGTCGGCTACGGAAGCTTTCAAGTTTCAAATTGAATCAAGGAGAGCCTACAATCATTTCTCAAGTTGAGCTACACTTAGCATTTCGCCTAGACAAACATTCAGGGCAAGTTCTAGACTTATTGGCACGGAACTTGGACTTGCAATTAAATACCTCACCTCTCAAGCTGCTGGATTGTTAAAGAGAACAAAGTCGAGGGCCCACAACAACCCTAACTAACATTTAAATTCACAAATGGCTCAAGGAAACCACTCGATCATTGTTTTAGTCAACTCAAGAGTCTAAAGGTCACAACTAGAGTTATTCTTTGCCAATCAACTTGTTTCTAACCATAAGGTCGAAGGTAAATGTGTTAGTATGAAGTGAAGCTTGCTTGAGACACTTTTATTCATTACAACTATATATATACCAAAACATAAATAAAACGGACTCAATCCCTTAAGAAGGTTGTCACGCCATCCATCGTTGGGAAGAGCCACCCGGTTCACACAACATCCACCTTTGGAAAGAACAGTGGGATTAAGAAAACCAAAGGCTTGTTGTTCACACAAAACGTAAAAAGAAGATAATAACTTTTTTAAAAAGCTACTAAAGGAAATAAGAAGCTATGCTACTAAAGAAAAATAACGAAAGAAGTTATGAAGTAAATTGCGGAAAGTAAACTGAATATGTACAAAATGAAGTAAAATAAATATATACATAACGAAAATGAATATATACATTGAATGGTAAAATATATACATACCAAAAGTGAAAATAAAGATAAAGAAAAATAGCATAATGGTTATTAGATACCAAATGTTATCAAATCAAAGGGACCACCCCGAAATAAAAAATAGCATTGTCCTCAATGCTACTAACAAAATAAGAACAGGGAAAAGGGGTATAGAGTAAAGAGAACTCCCTATGTGGTCTCTGTCTGCATCGGGTCCTCAACATGAATAGGGTCCTCAGATAGCATGGGCTCATCATCACCCTATGTGTCCTCTAATAGATCTCTACATCCTCTGACTGGGGGACTACGGGGTTGCTGAGCATCTGAATCATCTCCTCAGCAGTGTGTGAAGTGACAGTCGGCTCCTCAGACTGGCCTCTGGCACCTCAGGCTTTGCTGCATGTGCTGCTGGGAATGTCTCCTCCATGAGCAGGTCCAGTGGAATATCTCTAGCAGAAGCAATCTTCTCTACCTCCTTGCTCAACTTCTCCACTGATTCCTTAGATGCCTGAGTCTTCTGCATCTTCTTTACCTACTTCCCCAAATCCTTTATAATCCTCCCATGTGCATTAAGAGTCTCGCGAATCTTCTTCTAGTCATCTAGAATCTTCTTCTGTTTGTCCAGAATCTTCTTCAAAGAGTCCTCCACTGATGGAGGTAACTAAAGTTGTGATGAGGCTGAAGATTGTGCTGCCACTGCTGGATATGGCAGTTAGCTTTGTTGTAGTTGCCTGCATCCAGTTGTTAAGACTGAATAGTGACTGTGAAAACCACAGTGCAGTCTGAGGGTAGGTTGAAGATGAAGGCACTGACAGTGGAACCGAAAGGGATGGCCCGGAGGATGGAGGATGCATGGCTGCTGCTCTGGTAGATGTACCGGCTGCTGTGGGGGGCTCGGCAAGTGACCCGGTGGCCACTACCCGTGGCTCTTTAGACTGGCCAGTGAAGGTAGTGACTTTACCATTGTCTTTAGGGTTGTCCTCTCCCTAGAGGTGATACCATGAGAAAGGCTATTTAGCCTTCACCTCCACATCAAAGTGCCTTTTCTCTACCCCTTGATCTTGGAGATACTCAGTAAGGAAGTGGGGTAGGGATAAGATCTTTCTTCTTTGTTGACCGCATTGGAGATGTTGTAGGACATCAGGTTCCCCTCATTAATCAGATAGCCTGCCATGATGGAAGCTACCAACACTGCCCAGGTGAGTGGAAGGACATTCTCATGCTTGCATGGGTCAAGAAGGCTGCACACGAATGTTTGCCACCCTTTTGCTTCAAATTTAAGGGTGGCTCTGACTATTGGAACTCCAGCTCTGAGCCATGCAGTTGTTGTCCCCAGAATAACTAGTATCTCAGCTAGCCATGGACGAGCTGCATCATCCAAAGCCAGATTCTCCAGGTATTGCACTGCCTCAACCTCCTCAAATCCTGCATATTCGTTCAGTGTGTGGCCATCAAACCGTATTTTCAAGTTCCGAACCTTCGTCACCTTGGTACCCTTTTTGATATGGGCAACATTTGCATAAAATTCCTTGACGGGGTATTCATTGGCATCTACCACCCGTCCGGTGAAATATTTCCAACCTTTTCTCTCCCCAAATTGCTTTACGACATTTGGATTCTGCGGGTTTAGGTCTTTGGTTATGAATTATCGCTCAAGAGTGAGCGACCTTTGGGGACACCATTCCCGGAACTTGGCATATGCCTTCTCACTCACAAATCTATCAGCACACACCTCCGGCTTCCTTGACCTAGCCAGGCCTCCCACAATTGTATCAGCCCCTCTCCCGTCATCCGGGACCTCATCATCATCATCTAAATTTATTGGGAAAGCTTTTGTGGCAGGTGTTGTAGCAGGTGGGGAAGATTGTTCAGATGTCTGACTACCTCCCTCTGAGCCATCAGACAAACCAGAGGAGGAGTTAGGTTGATTCACTAGGTGGAGTCAACCAGGGAATTGTTGTCATTGTGCCCCCGGTTGTGCTTGCACAAAATCCCCCTCAGAAGTCTCCCAGGATGGGAAGTATTCACTGGTGTCCGAGGAATCCGGAGGAGGTCTAGTGAGGGTAGTCTTCTTGCCCAATACCTTCTGGACTGATAATGGCATGTTTTATTTTCCTTTACCCCGGCCTTGGGAGGATTATTCCCTCCCTTTTGAAGTGCCACCTCTACCACGAGAACACACCATTGTCTGCAACACACAAGTAGTGAAAGTCAGTTAGAATTGGGGTTCAACATGTACTGTTGAATTACAGGTAAAAAGAAAGGTATTGCTTCTCAAAACAGGGCAGCAATGGCCACACAAAAGTGAGTGCGGCCGTGGACTGCCCATTGCGGACCACACAAAAATAAGTGTGGCCGCATAATTCTCATCGCAGACCGGACAATTTTGAGTGGATCCGCGGAGATACCAAGTTCAGAATACTGGTTCTCTGAAGTTACCACACCACGGATCGCACAAAATTGAGTGCGGTCGCATAACACCCATCACGAACCGCGCAATTTTGAGTGCGGCCGCATAAGCACTTCGTTGGGTCTCTGAAGTTCAACTGTTCGGACCGCACCAAATTGAGTGCAGCCGCACAATCTTAGCAATTAAAAGTGCCTTGAAAATAGGGTATCATGGACTGTACAATTTTACATGCGGCCGCATACCCTATCGCGGACCGCACAAATTTGTGTGCAGCCGCGAAATTCAAATCAGAGCTGCACTGAAGTACAATTAATATTAGGGTTTTCACTAATTATACAAGATTTATGGAAATTAAGCATGAAAAGTTGCTAACCCCAGCCCCTATTATGCATTCAAACACTACCCACGTGTTTCTAAGCAAGGATTAAGCATCAATTTGACATTTTTGGCATGAATCTAACCCTAGCTAAAAAGAAAACTATAACAAAGAGGAAAGAAAAGAAAAGGATGAAATTAATTCATTAAAATCAACATACCAGTAATGAAATGTAGTAGAAAATCACACTTGATGAGCAAAACATGAGATTGAAAACAAGGAAGAGTGCATTGTGATTTAGGCTAGCTTGAGAGGTCAGAGTGTGTAAAGTGTGAATGGTTGCAAGAATTAATATTTATACTCTGGCCTCAGTGACACACCGACTTACTAGAGTGCGACCGCACAATTTTGGTGCGGTCCGCACTCTTTACCTTTTGTATCTCAGCATCATATTCATTGGCGCGGTCCGCATAAAATTAGTTGCGGCCGCACAATTTGTACGGTCCGCAAAAATTTGACCGCGGCCGCAAACTCTTAAGGGATTTTGTCAGGCCAAACATTGTGCGGTCCGCAAAAATTTGACTGTGGCTGCAAACTCTTAAGGGATTTTGTCAGGCCAAACTTCAGAGAGTTGGCATTTTCCCCATTCCAGCTGTGCGACAGGGCACAGAATTGTGAGGCCCCGAAGTGAATGTGCGGTTCGCATAATTCTGGCGTGGTCCGCACAATTTCACCACTTAGCCAAATTTTTCCTTGTCAATTTTCTGCACTGCACAACCAATTCCTACATACACTTCACAACCAGTAGTCCAAAACAATCCTAATCTAAGAAGAAAATCTAAACAAAGAAAAACACATGTGTTGCCTCCCAAGAAGCGCCTGATTTAATGTCGCGTCACGACGCATGTTATCATCATTCATTTGAAATTGAGCAATGCCACAACGTGGCTATCATCAATCTTGCCAAGGTAGTGCTTTCACCCGGTTCCCATTGACTCTAAAGATCTCACCATTCTTGTTTTTCAAATCTAGAGCACCAAAAGGAGTCACATGTACCACTTCAAAAGGACCACTCCACTTTGATTTAAGCTTTCCCGGAAACATCCGTAATCGAGAGTTGAATAGAAGAACAAGGTCACCTTCTTTGGCTTCTATGTTCCGGATACACTTATCGTGTAGGTACTTCATTTTTTCCTTATACAAGGATGAACAGGAGTAAGCATGGAACCGGAACCCATCAAGTTCATTCAATTGCTCCACCCGAAGATTGGAAGCTACATCTCACTCAAGGTTCAATTTCTTCAACGCCCACATGGCTTTATGCTCTAATTCCACCAGAAGGTGGCATGTTTTTTGAACACCAACCGATATGGAGACATACCAATTGGAGTCTTGTAAGATGTTCTATAGGCCCATAGAGCATCGCCAAGTTTCCTTGACCAATAAGTCTGATTTGCATTGACAGTCTTAGACATAATACTCTTGATCTCCCTGTTGGAGACCTCAACCTGTCTACCTGCCTGGGGGTGATAGGGGGTTGACACCTTATGAGTGACACCATACTTGGAGAGTAAAGTGTCAAAGTCTTTGTTGCAAAAATGAGAACCCACATCACTAATTATGGCCCTTGGGATGTCGAACTTTGTGAATATGTTTTTCTTCAAGAAAGCAACAACGCCACGTGCTTCATTGTTGGGCAAAGCCACAGCTTCAACCCATTTGGAAACGTAATCCATATCAAAAATAATATATGTGTTCCCACATGAACTCACAAATGGACCCATAAAGTCAATGCCCCACACATCGAAAATATCAATCTCGAGGATGGTAGTGAGAGGCATCTCATTCTTCTTGGAAATCCCACCAGCTCTTTGGCAATCATCACAACGCCTAACGAGCTCGCTAGCATCTTTGTACAAGGTGGGCCAATAGAATCCATAGCATAGGATCTTTGTAGCAGTTCTCTCCCCACCATGGTGACCACTATAGGGCGAGGAATGGCAAGCTTCAAGAATACCCAATTGCTCTTCTTCTGGAACACATCTCCGGGTAACACCATCAGTGCACATTTTGAAAAGATATGGCTCGTCCCAATAATAATCCAAGAAGTCCCGTTTGAGATTCTTCCTTTGATTTGAAGAGAACTCATTCGGGAACATTTTTCTCACAAGGTAGTTAGCCACATCGACGAACCAAGGCATCCCGTTCAAATACATGGAAATGAGTTGTTTATCCGGAAACAAATAATTGATCTCAAGACCATCATGGGGCTCCCCTCCTCTCCCAATACGGGACAAGTGGTCCGCCACTTGATTCTCACTCCCTTTTCAATCTATTCTTTCAAGATCAAACTCTTGTAGAAGAAGTCTCCACCGCATCAACCGAGCCTTAGAGTCCTTTTTACTCATCAAATAACGAAGTGCCACGTAATGGGTGTGAACAATCACTTTGGTACCAATGAGGTACGGGCGGAACTTTTCCATGGCAAAGACAATGGCTAAGAGTTCTTTCTCGGTCACCGTATAGTTGACTTGGGCATCGTTCATAGTCTTACTAGCATAGTAGACCGGATGGAATATCTTGTTGATTCTTTTCCCCAATACGGCTCCTACCACCACGTTGCTAGCATCGCACATGAGCTCAAATGGTAATCTCAAATTGGGTGCGGTAATGATGGGAGTGGTAGTCAACCTATACTCAAGTAGCTCAAATGCCTTCATACAATCATCATTGAACACAAATTTGGCATCTTTTTCCAACAACTTGCACAAGGGGTTCACCACTTTTGAGAAATCCTTGATGAACCGATGGTAAAACCCCGCTTGAACTAGAAAGCTCCTTACTCCTTTGACGGATGTAGGAGGAGGGAGTTTTGATATCACTTCAATTTTTGCTCTATCCACTTCAATACCATTCTTGGAGATCTTATGGCCGAGGACAATGCCCTCCTCGACCATAAAGTGGCACTTCTCCCAATTAAGCACTAAGTTGGTCTCTTCACAACGTGCCAACACCTTATCAAGACTATCCAAACACTCTTCAAAAGAATCCCCCACAACAGAGAAATAATCCATAAAAACCTCGAGGAAGTCCTCCACTATATCCCTGAATATTTCCATCATACACCGCTGAAAAGTAGTTGGTGCATTACATAAACCAAACGGCATCCTCGAGAATGCAAATGTGCCATACGGACAAGTGAAGGTGGTATTCTCTTGGTCTTCAAGTGCAATAAGAATCTGATTATATCCAGTATACCCATCCAAGAAGCAATAATAAGCACGTCCGGCTAGCATATCCAACATCTAATCAAGAAATGAAAGCGTAAAATGGTCTTTCCGAGTCACTTTGTTGAGCTTTCTATAATCTATGCATACTCTCCAACTGGTGACAGTTCTTGTGTGGATAAATTCATTTTTATCATTTGTGATCACAGTCATGCCCCACTTCTTTGGGACACATTGTACCACTGAAGTCCATGAACTATTAGAAATGGGGTAGACAACCCCTGAATCCAACCACTTGATGATCTCTTTCTTGACTAACTCTTGCATGTCCACATTCAACCTTCTTTGATGTTCCACATAGGGTATGGCATTCTCCTCTAATATGATTTTGTGCATACAAAAGGTGGGGCTTATACCCCGAATATCTGCCAATGTCCAACCTATTGCCTTCTTCCTCCTTTGGAGCACCGCAAGGGTGAAATCTACCTGCACGTTAGTTAAGCACGAGGAACTAATAATAGGTAATATGGAACAAGTTCCTAAGAACTCATACCTTAGGTGTGAAGGCAAGGGCTTCAACTCCAATGTGTGAGGCTCCTCAATTGAGGGCTTTGTTGGTGGAGTCTTCTGGTTCTCAAGGTCCAAGGAAAGTTTCTGGGGTCCATATGTATATGATCCCATTCCTTGCAAAGTATTGACACATACTACCAAGCCTTCCTTCTCATCTTCATCATGATTCAACAACATAGCTTTCAGTGGGTCTTCAAGATTAATCACAGAACTTGTGTCATCAACAATTACTTCGGTCACAAGATCCACGAACGAACATACTTCGTTGCTATTAGGCTGCCTCATTGACTTGCAAACATGGAACACAATATTTTCATCGCCCACCCGGAAGGTGATCTCCCCAGCTTCCACATCAACTAAGGCCTTCCCTGTAGCTATGAAAGGTCTCCCCAATATGATTGGCACCTCATAGTCAACCTCATAGTCAACCTCACAATCAAGTATCACAAAATCTGCAGGAAGTATGGACTTGTCGACCGAACTAGCACAACATCAATTATCCCCAACGGCCTCCTTATTGTCCGATCCACCATTTGCAACCTCGTGGATGTGGGTCTTGGTTGCCCAATCCCCAATTTCTTGAACACAGAATAGGGCATCAAGTTAATGCTTGCCCCCAGGTCACACGAACTACAAATAGTGCATGGGATTGTAAAGGCACCATGATCTTCTAACTTTTGAGCCATGGAATGCAAAATGGCACTCACTTGATGTATCATTATGATCGTTTCATAGTTCATTGATCTCTTCTTTGTTACCAAGTCTTTCATGAACTTGGCATATCCCAACATTTGTTCTAGGGCTTCAACCAATGGCACATTTATGGACAAACTTTTCATCATATCAATAAATTTCTTGAATTTATTCTCAGTGTTTCACTTTGCGAGCCTTTGAGGATATGGTGGAGGAGGCCTTGGCAAAGGAGCCTTGGCTTTGGGCACTACCGGATTCGGTATGTCTATCACATGTTTCCTAGATGGATTCACATCATCTTGTGTCTCCTCCATATTTTCATCAATGTCTATCCTCACATCATCATTTTCTTGCACATCATTTCTTGGATCATCATCATCTTGCACCAACACATCATCATCATTCACATTCTTTCTTGAGTTTAAGGTACTAGCAACTCCACCTCTCCCACTTCTTGTAGTCACCACCATAGCATGTCATGTATTGTTCCCACCCTTCAGGTTTACTACCGCATCACTTGGTAGTGCCCCCTTAGGGCAAGTATTCAAATCTTGAGAAATTTGGCCAAGTTGGACTTCCAAGTTGCGGATAGAAGTGTTGTGGGTGGCTAATTGGGCATCAGAGTCGGCATTTTTCTCGATCATTTGCTTAAACATATTTTCTATCTGTCCCATCTCATTGTTGGAAGAACTAGGGCCTTTTGACAGATATGGAGATGAGTTGTTGGGTTGTTGATACATCGGGTGCCTTTGAAAACCCGACCCCTGATTTCCTTGATTGGTGTTATTCCAACCCCCTTGATTGTTATTGCCTCCCCAATTACTATTATTGTTGCCACCCCAATTGCCATGATTATTTCCTCCCAAATTGCCTTGGTTTCCTTGATTACCCCAATTTTGATTGTTGTTCCCCCAATTACTTTGATTGTTGTTGTTGCCACTATTCCAATTCCCTTGTTGACCTTGGTTATCTCAATTCTGATTGTTTCACAGTGATCTCCATTGTTGTTGATTTGGAGCATTGCTCTGTTGACCTTGGTAATTATTGACATATTGAACCTCTTCACTTTGATCATCATATGAATCATCTTGATTGTACCCACTACCGCTTTGCTCAAATTAATCCTAGTTATTTTGAACTTGTTGACCTCGTTGCCTTCTCTTGTTGACCATTATGTTCACTCCTTCCATGGCATTTACCTGTTTTGGCCCCTGAACCTGTTGAAGTTGTGCCTTGGCCAACTGGTTCATGGTGGTTGTCAACTCAGTTATGGCTTTCCCATGATCATGAAGTTCCTTGTGAAGGTGGATAACATTAGGGTCACCCTGAGGAACGTTGGTTCTACTTTGCCAAGCCGAAGAGGTATCCTCCATCTCATCTAATATTTCACATGTTTCAGAGTACGGCGTGTTCATGAAGTTACCCTAGGTGAGTTGATTCACCATACACTGGTTAGTTGTGTTGAACCCCTTATAAAAGGTTTGCTGGACCATTGCCTCGGTCATATCGTTATTGGGGCATTCTTTGACCATTGTGCGGTACCTCTCCCAAATCTCATGTAACGATTCATTTGGCTCTTGTTTAAAATCTAGGATCTCATCTCTCAATGTTTCCATATGTCCTAGAGAAAAGAACTTTGCTATGAAATTCTCGGCCAACTCATCCCAACTGTGGATGGAATGGTTGGGTAACCACTCAAGCCAATCCAAAGCCTTCCCTCTAAGTGATAAAGGGAAAATCCTTAACCTCAAAGTGTCCTCAGATACATTCGCCTGCTTGCTCCCCCAGCACGTGTCAACAAAACATTTGAGATGCTTCTAGGCATTTTGGTATAGAGCTCTGGTGAATAAACCCCTCTGTTCCAATAGTGTAAGCATGACATTGGTTATTTGAAAGTTATCCGCCCTAATCCGGCGCGAGACTATTGCACTCGTATAGCATTCGTTGGGCAACACCCGGTGTGCTGCCCTTGGAGGAGGTGGGGGAGGGTTTGGAATGTTTTCATGAGGCGAGCGGCCTCTTCTTTGTACTTGAGGTTCAAGATGAACCTCATATACTTGTTTGTCATCTACCTCCTCCCTCTGAGGAATATTTCCGAGGGCCTCGTTGTTAAGATAAATTTAGTACCTAAAGGCAATTCACACACAAAATTAGAAAAACGGAAGGAAAGAAAAATAAAACACACAAATACTTAGATATATAACTAAGACTGTCTAACTCCCCGGCAACGGCGCCAAAAATTGATCGGATCCAAGCCTACACTACTATTGAGTAGCGAGGGTGGCCGGTGCAGTTTTAACCCAACTGGGTCGGCATCAAATCCACAAGGAGATAATATTTGGAATTAGGTTTATATCTAAGGTAGATGCGGGTTTTGCATCTAATTACACTTCCATACATTTGGGTTTGATTTCTATTTCTAACTTTACCCTAATGGTTGCACTAATTGAAACTAAGGACAATATTTTTGTTGTTGTTTTTCAAGTGTTTAAAGATACTAGGGTAGCGACTTCTACCTAGGTGGATATCTAACGGGCAGCAAAATTCTAGGGCAAGATCAACTACTTGGGGTCGTAATATAGCTATCACACCTAGGTACTCACTTTATATCTCTCGGTAGTTTGAGTGATTTCGCCCAATTTGGCTTTCTCAAGTCCAAATGGGTATTCATGTAATTCAAGTGATATTAACTCAAGTCGGGTATTACTATCTCTAGGTTTAACCCTTTAATTGGGGCTATCAATTTCTTGAGTTCACCCCAATTCCTTGTTAGCCTAGTTTTCCTAGAAGTATTCCCTCTTTCTCAAGTAGAGTCTAAGTCATAAAGGTATGAATCAATGTTTGCAGTCATTAATACTATAGTTCTAGCAAGAAATAGTCTATATCACTAACCCATTCGTATTCAAGCCCTAAAATCAAATACCCATTAAATACCCATACTAGGGTTGGGTCACAACCCTAGCTATGGATTTAGCTACTCATGGAAATAACAGAAATTGAAGATGAAGTGAAGATAAAATTCATAATACTAGATTAAGAGAAGAAAATCTAATGTTAAAAGATAAATCTAGTACAAAATTTCCCAAAATAGAATATTCAGCCATCTCAGATGCTCCTACAATACATAACATAACCTAAATATGACAAAAAGTCCTATTTATACTAAGCTAAAAATATTTGACAAATATGCCTCTGCGGAGGTTGTACGACCACATAATTCTTAGTGCGGACCCACTCTTGCTTTCGCGGCCTCATAATTGTGATGCGGTCCCCATTTTTCTCTTTTGGATCTGGGTTGAGCTGAGCTTTCGCGGACCGCATACTTCCAAGTACGGTCGCGCCCCAGATAATGCGGCCTCATAAAATTGATGTGGTCAGCACTTTCTTGAGTTTGTCTTGAAATCAACTCTCGAATTCTTCATCTTGCGGACCGCATAATTTTGATCGTGGCCGCACAAGGGACTTCTGCAGCCGCACAATTCTAGCACGGACCGCACCTCTCTCTTTTGCTCAAGCTGTAAGTTCTCTGAACCTCAATCAACACGGTCTGTGTAATTTCAATTGCGGCCGCACAGGGACTTTCGCGGCCGCACATTTCTGGTGCAGTCTGCGCTCATCTTTTAGCCCAAAAATCACACTCTCTGAATCTCCCTTATGTGGAGTGCATAATTATGATCGCGACTGCATCATGGCTTTCGCGGCCGCACAATATTTGTGCATTCCGCGCTTTAGACCTCTTTGCCCAGCCTTGGTTTTTGTTCAAATTTTGACTCCTTTGTGAGTTGACTATGGTTCCTTTGGCTCATTTTGAACAATTCCTGCAAGCAAGCATATTTCATTAGTTTCCGGGAATACCTTCAAACATTTTTGGCCTAAAGCACAAGTAAAAGAGAGCAGATAATAGGTTAAAATCCATACTTATCACTCCTCAACTGCATAAGGCTAAGCATTGCCTTCCTTTGCATGAGACTAAGCATTGTCTCCCATTTTGCATGAGGCTAAGCCCTGCCTCCTTAATTGCATAAGACTAAGCATTGTCTCTCATCTTGAATGAGGCTAAGCCTAGCATCCTCAACGGCATAAGGCTAAGCATTGCCTTCCTTTGCATGAGACTAAGCATTGTCTCCCATTTTGCATGAGGCTAAGCCCTGCCTCCTTAATTGCATAAGACTAAGCATTGTCTCTCATCTTGAATGAGGCTAAGCCTAGCATCCTCAACGGCATAAGGCTAAGCATTGCCTTCCTTTGCATGAGACTAAGCATTGTCTCCCATTTTGCATGAGGCTAAGCCCTGCCTCCTTAATTGCATAAGACTAAGCATTGTCTCTCATCTTGAATGAGGCTAAGCCTAGCATCCTCAACGGCATAAGGCTAAGCATTGCCTTCCTTTGCATGAGACTAAGCATTGTCTCCCATTTTGCATGAGGCTAAGCCCTGCCTCCTTAATTGCATAAGACTAAGCATTGTCTCTCATCTTGAATGAGGCTAAGCCTAGCATCCTCAACTGCATAAGGCTAAGCATTGCCTTCCCTTGCATGAGACTAAGCAATATCTCCCTATTTTCATGAGGCTAAAGCATTGCCTCCCTAATTATATAAGGCTAAGCTCTGCCTTTCCTTGCATAATACCAAATGCTATGCTACTTGAAATCTAGCTTTATTTTTTCTTTTCTACTCTCCTGGGGCTAGCTCTGCCCCCAATCTTACACAAGACTAAGCTCTGTCTTGTTTCGCTTCGCATATGACCAAGCATCATGCCTTTGCATCTCATGGGCTGAAATATCACAATTTTGTCCAAAGGCGTCATAGTCCGAAGGCATCATCCTCATAGCCAGAAGACACCATGTCATGGACTGAGGATCTCTCAATATTACACATCATTATTCAAAAGCGTCATAGTTCTGAGGCATCATTTTCATGGCCCGAGAACATCATCTCATGGCCTGCGAATCCCTTATCACGCGATTCATGGACTAGGACATCATGGTATAAGGACAATATCTCCATCATCCAAAGATAGTTTTCATGGTCCAAAGGGAATTTGCATCATGTTTAAATTCTTGCAATAACCCCATATAAACTTGCATGCATTGCGTTTAAGTTTTGCAGGTAATCCACGAGGTAACCATCATTTTAACAGGAGCAATCTTTGCTCCGGTTTCCATTTGATGCTCACATCTTGAAACTACCTCGAATGCATCCAACCACCGTCCATTACCCACTTCCCTTGATAACCATTCAAATGCTCATCCATAACTGTTTTGAGATACATCCATTCACAATTCCATATCAACTCATCCGATATCATCCTTCTAGAAGATCTTGTATGTTCCTATAACAACTTCATCGGCTTAGTTCACTGTTGGATCCAGAACTATATACGGCTTCATTCCCGTAATACCAAGGATATGTAGGCAACTCAGAAATCAGAGTTCAACCTTCATTTTTCAAATCACCCCATTTGGTCAAAATCGGTCATCATTTCTTTACCCGATAAATCTTTCATCACTCCCAGGTAAAGAGGGGCAGCTTTTGATACCCAATTTTTTTCTCATATTTTTAAATAGTATATTTTTGCATCATCATTTAGCTTATAAACTTATACAAGCATTTTTCATAATTTTCATAATTTTTAAAGGCTTTAAATTAATTTCTTTCTATATTTTATTGTATAAATATCTAATAATTATCCTTCAAATTATTTTTATGATGATTTAATCATCCAAATTTATTATTTACACCAACATGTATTTTTTAAAAATATTTTACTTCATTTTTTCATAATTACATTTGCATTTTTGGCTAATTTCCCATTTTTGCAATAATATCCTATATTCATGTATAATTACATTATTTATGTCAAAATAACTTGTTATATTTTTATAATGTTAAGTAATTATTTTAAATCATTTTAGTACACAAATAACTTTTTTGTTATTTATTAATCACTTTTATAGCTTATTTTTTGGTATATGTTGGGTATTTAAAACTTAGCCCCACTTTTAAACCCATTTTCGGACCAAATAATGGCCCAAAACACCCAATACAATAGCCCAAATAACCCTTAACCCAAAAACCCGGCCGGACCCGCCATATTTAACCCACCCCACTCATGTTTTAAATTCTGGTCGTTGATCTCTCAAGATCAACGGCCCCTGTTTAATTCGCCCTTTTTAATTATACCCTCACCCCAAACCATAATCACTCCCCTCTCATCTACCACCCTAATATCCTCTCAACCCCTTCTCCCTCCTTCAAAAACCCTAAAGTCACCGCCCCCTTAATCTTCTCCAATCCCACCAAATATGGGATTCAATTGTTGTTTCTTGCCATATACGACCCCCCTTCTGGTACTGGCTATTCTCCTATAGTGCTTTCCTAAACAAGGCAAGAATATATCTCCCAAATCGAACCAAAAATGGTTCAAATCCCTAATTTTTGATATTATTCCGTCTATATTCATCCTATGCTACTGTGAGTCCGAATATCTGTCACGACCCGATTTCCCCTCTGAAGGCATCGTGACGGTACCTAGTCTCTACGACTAGGTAAGCCTAATTGCGGAAACACATATTAAATAAAAGCAACAGGAATAAAGACGAAATAAGTGAGTCTACAATGAAACATCGCCACTTGGCGCATACAAAATACAACTTCTCCCAAAACCCGGAATATCACTTTAGTCACAAGATATGTCTCAAAATAGCTCTATACAACGAGAGGGAATTTACATTAAAAAAAGAAATCTATCTAAATCTGGAATGGAAGGTGACTCGAAGGACTTTGTGGACGCGGCAGAATTACCTTTTGGTCTCCTATAAGCTGTTGCTCGGACCCCTAGCCATGAAACTAAGTGTGGTACCTGGATCTGCACACGAAAAACATGTGCAGGAAAGGGCATGAGTACACCACAAATTGGTACCCAGTAAGTGCCAAGCCTAACCCCAGTCAAGTAGTGACGAGGTCAGGTTAAGGCTCTACTGGATTTTTTTAGTAAAAACAGTTTAAAATTTTGAACAGAGAGATATAATAAGCTGAGGCAAATCAGTAGAAATAATGAGATAAAAGGAAATAATAATTGGGCGCCCTCGGCTCAGCACAGCATATATCACAGTAACAAGTATGCAATGCAGTACAGGGGGGAAAATCCAGGAATCTTGTTCGTAGTCCCAATTTAAATATTCAATGCAGTACAGGGGGAAAGCTCCCGGAATATCGTCCGTAGTCCCAATTTAAATATGCTATGTTGTACAGGGGGAAAGCTCCCGGAATCTCGTTCGTAATCCCAATTTAAATATGCAATGCAGTACAGGGGAAAGCTCCTAGAATCTCGTCTATAGTCCCAATTTAAATATGCAATGCAGTACAAGTACAGAATACAATTTTTATTTAAAACAGTTCAGGAAAATCACAGGCAAAAACATGGATAAAACTACCTAACATGGTACATATAGTAATAACTAGGGAAAATTCAAGTAAAACGGTAGGCATGTTATTTCCTAATCTAAACTACATAGTCTATACATGAATCAGTGGAATAGGAGTGAAATAATTTAAGTCACGGATGGAAAAATGAAGTTTTAGCAACAATGGACCGTGTGCGTACTCGTCACCTCACGCACATGGCGTCCAATCAACATAAAACAGTATTAAAAATAGCCTAGGGGAAGTCCCCAATACAGAGTTGGGCAAGAGACTTACCTCGACTGCGCTACTCAACTCAAAACCACGCTCTTGTCACGAGTATCCGACTCCAAATGGACCAAATCTATTCAATTCGATTGCATAATATAAATATCACTTTAAGAAATCAAAATAGCTAATAAGTTCGAGGCTAATATGCGAATTTAGGAAAATCGCCCAAAAAGTCCCCCGGGCCCACATCTCATAATCGAGTGAAAGTCACAAATTTAGAACACCCATTCACTCACGAACTCACTCAAACAAGAATCATCGAAAACAGACGACAAAATCCTATTAAATTCTCGGATTTTTCCAATTAGGGATACTTCTTCCCATTTGCATGATTTTTTTCACCTAAATCCCTTAATTGCATGGAAGAAATGGATATAGCTTAATGATATACAAAGGAAATAGGGTTAGGAATCGTTACGTATGAAGCTTTTACTCAAAACTCACTCCAAATTGCCTCCACCCGAGCTCCAAATGATTTTAGAAGTTATGAAATTCAAGCCCTCGAATCTGACATAACTGCCCATTGATTTCCGCACCTGCGGTCCCGCACTTGTGGAAATTCCATCGCATGTGCGAAAACCCACTAAAAAGCCTGGATCCGCACTTGCGGTCAATTGGCCGCATCTGCGGCTCCGCACCTGCGAGACTGGTTGTCTTGACCAAGTCCGCACCTGCGAGACCCTCTTCGTCGCCTGCATGTCCGCACATGCGGAAAGTCCATCGCAGGTGCGAGACACCAGAACCAGCAATGGTTCACCTGCTCTTCCAAGTTCTAAAATTACCCGTTGAGCATCTGAAACATCCCCGAGGCCCCTAGGAACTTAGCCAAACTTATCAACCAGTCCTAATATGTTACCCAAACTTAGTCGAGCCTCCAAAGCACATCACATAACACCAAATTCACCAATTATACATGGATTCAAGCCTAAGAACTTACGAAATTTCCAAACTCTACAACTGATGTCGAAACACCTCAAAACTAGTCCGAATGACCTCAAATTTTACACACAGGTCACAAATGATACGATGGACCTTACAGCCACTCTCTGAATTCCATTCCGAGCCCGATATCAAAATTCCACCTATCGGCCGAAATCACCAAAATTCTAACTTTCGCCAATTCAGGCCTAAATCTACTACAGACCTCGAAATCACATTCCGGACATGCTCCTAACTCTGAAATCATCCAACGGATCTAACTGAGTCGACGAAATCCCATTACGTACTCGTCTTCCCACATTTCCAACTACGGTCCGATTTATAAAGCTTAAACTTACATATAAGGACTATGTGTCCAAAAATTCTCCGAATTTCACCACTCAATGTTCTAACAAGTCCCAAAAGCAGAAATAGACATGGGGAAAATAGTTATTAGGGGATCAAGGCGATAACTCTCAAAACGACCTACTGGGTCGTTATTCTCCCCTCTTAAGAAATTCATTCGTCCTCAAACGAGTATAGAGACATAGCTGAAGTTGTGAAAATATGAGGGTACTGACTGCGCATATCCTGCTCGGTCTCCCAAGTCTCCTCCTCGACCGGATGAACCCTCCACTGAACCTTTACTGACGCAATATCATTTGACCTGAACTTTCTGACCTGTCTATCCATTATTGCTACTGACTCCTCAACATATGATAAATCCTTGTCCAACTGGACTGAACTGAAATCCAAAACATGAGTCGGATCACCGTGATACTTCCGGAGCATGGAGACGTGGAATACCGGATGAACTCCAGCTAGGTTGGGAGGCAGGGCTAGCTCATAAGCAACATCCCCAACACGTCGCAACACCTCAAAAGGGCCAATAAGTCTCGGACTCATCTTACCCTTCTTCCCAAACCTCATGACACCCTTCATAGGCGATACCCGAAGCAAAACTCGATCACCAGCCATAAATTCCAAATCACGAACCCTCCGGTCCGCATAACTCTTCTTCCTGGACTGAACTGCACGAAGTCTCTCCTAAATCACTTTCACCTTGTCCAACGCATCCTGGACAAAATCTGTACCCAATAATTGGGCCTCGCCCGGCTCAAACCATCCTGCTAGGGACCGGCACCGTCTAGCATACAAAGCCTCATACGACGCCATCTGAATGCTGGAGTGGTAGCTGTTATTATAAGCAAACTATGAAAGTGGAAGTATCGGTCCCATGACCATCCGAAATCCATCACACAGGCACGGAGCATATCCTCAAGAATTTGAATCGTGAGTTCGGACTGCCCGTCCGTCTGAGGGTGGAAGGTTGTACTCAACTCTACCCTAGTGCCTAGCTCTTGCTGAACGGCTCTCCAGAATTGTGAAGTGAACTGTGTACCTCTGTCTGATATGATAGATACTGGGATACCGTGGAGGCGAACAATATCCCTGATATAAATCTCCGCCAACCTTTTGGGGGAGTATGTAGTCAACACAGGAACGAAATGCGCTGACTTAGTCAACCGATCCACAATCACCCAAATAGCATCAAACTTCTTCAAAGTCCGAGGAAGTCCAACCACGAAGTCCATGGTGATCCACCCCCACTCCCACTCTGGAAGCTCAATCTGCTGAAGTAACCATCCCGGTATCTAATGATCATATTTGACTTGTTGACAGTTGAGACACTTGGCCACAAACTCCACTATATACTTCTTCATCCTTCTCCACCAATAGTCCAATCTCAGATCCTGGTACATCTTCGCGGTACCCGGATGAATGGAATACCGCGACCTATAGGCCTCCTCAAGAATCAACTCCCGAAGCCCATCCACATTGGGCACACAAATCCGACCCTACATCCTCATCACACCGTCATCTCCTATAGTCACATCCCTGGCGTCACCTCGCCGAACCCTGTCTTGAAGAACCAGAAGGTGGGGATCATCATACTGGCACTCTCGAATACGGTCATAAAGAGAAGACCGAGCTACCACACAAGCTAAAACCCGGCAAGGCTCCGAAATATTCAACCTCACGAACTGACTGGCTAAGGACTGAATATCTAAGGCTAAGGACCTCTCAACTGCCGGAAGATATGTCAAACTACCTGAACTCTCCACCCGATGACTCAAGGCGTCGGCCACCACATTGGACTTCCCCGGGTGGTATAATATAGTGATGTCATAGTCCTTTAGCAACTCCAACCATCTCCGCTGGCGCAAATTGAGGTCCTTCTGCTTTAATATGTGCTGCAAACTCCGGTGATCGGTGAAAATCTCACAGGGAACGTCGTACAACTAATGACGCCATATCTTCAGGGCGTGAACAATCACTGCCAACTCGAGATCATGAACTGGATATTTCTTCTCATGCACCTTCAACTGTCTAGACGCGTAGGCAATCACCCTACCATCCTGCATCAACACCGCCCAGAGGCCAATCCTCGAAGCATCACAATAGACGGTATAGGACCCTGAACCCGAAGGAAATACCAACACTGGAGCTGAAGTCAAGGCTGTTTTGAGCTTCTGAAAACTCTCCTCACACTCCTCAGTCCACTTGAATGGAGCACCCTTTTGAGTCAACCTGGTCATCGGTGTTGCAATGGATGAAAAACCCTCCACAAAACGATGATAGTACCCAGCCAAATCAAGGAAACTGCAGATCTCCGTAGCTGATGACGGTCTAGGCCAACTCTGCACCGCCTCCACCTTTTTCGGATCTACTTTGATCCCATCCCAAGACACTATGTGGCCCAAGAATGCCACTAAATCAAGCCAGAACTTGCATTTAGAGAATTTTGCATACAATCTCTTCTCCCTCAAAGTCTGAAGCACAGTCCTCAAATGCTGCTCATGATCTTCCCGTGATCGGGAATACACCAAGATGTCGTCAACAAACACAATGACGAAGGAATCAAGATAAGGTCGAAACACATTGTGCATCAAGTGCATAAAAATTGTTGGGGGCATTGGTCAACCCAAATGACATAACAAGAAACTCATAGTGGCCATATCTGGTCCTGAAGGCAGTCTTCGGGATATCCGACTCCCAAATCTTCAATTGATGATAGCCCGAATGCAAGTAAATCTTGGAGAATACCCTAGGACCCTGTAGTTGGTCGAATAAATCATCAATGCGAGGTAAAGGATACCTGTTTTTAACGGTGACCTTGTTCAAATGCCGATAATCAATACACATACGCATAGAACCATCTTTATTCTTCACAAATAATACTGGAGCACCCCAAGGTGATACACTGGGTCTGATGAAACCCTTATCAAGAAACTCCTGTAACTTCTCCTTCAACTCCGGAGGAGCCATACGGTAAGGAGGGATAGAAATAGGCTGAGTGCCCGGCAACAAATCAATGCCGAAATCAATATCTCTGTCGGGCGGCATACCAGGAAGATCAGCTGGGAATACATCAGGAAAGTCCCTCACTACTGGAACTGACTCAACTGGAGGGGTATCAACACTGACATCTCTCACATAGACCAAGTACGCATCACACCCGTTCTCAACCATTCGTTGAGCCTTAAGGAATGAAATGACCCTGCGGGGAGTATACTCTAAGGTACCTCTCCACTCAAATCTCGGCAAGCCTGGCATAGACAGCGTCACATTCTTATCGTGACAATAAAGAATAGCATAATGGGGCGACAACCAGTCCATGCCCAAGATAACATCAAAATCTACCATGCTGAGTAATAATAAATCAGCCCTGGTCTCAAAACCACTAAGAGAAATCAAACATGACTAATATACGCGGTCCACAACTAGAGAGTCTCCTACAGGAGTAGATACATAGACAGGGGAACTCAAAGAATCCCGAGATATCCCCAAGTGTGGAGCAAAATAAGAGGACACATATGAATACGTAGAGCCTGGATCAAATAATATTGATGCATCCCTATGGCAGACAGGGACAATACCTTTGATGACTGAGTCTGAAGCAAAAGCCTCGGAACGGGCTAGAAGGGCATAGTATCTGTCCTGGCCTCCCCCTCTAGGGCGACCTCTACCTCTCTGACCCCCACCTCGAGCGGGATGAGGAGGTGGAGTGGCATTTGGGGTTGGAAGAACGGCCGGAGGACCTGGCGGAGCACGTGGAGGCTGATAAGTATGTGGAGGTGCACCCCTCCTAGCCCTGGGGCAATCTCTAATCAATTGACGAGTGTCACCACACTCAAAACAACCCCTCGGAGGACAGTGCGGCTGAGACTGAATAGGAGCTGGCCTGCTGGGCTGGCCGAAAATAGCACCTCGAACTGGAGGCATACTGGATACTGGCGGTGCATAATAGAACTCCTGAGGTCTAGGATGAGCTGGAATACCGCTGGCTGCTGGAAGGGATGAATGAACAGGGCGACCCACAAAGCCCCTACCATGACGTGTTGTTGGTGCACGAGCTCTTGAAAATTGGCCCCTCTCTCGAGACCTCTTGGCCTCCCTCTCCTCTCTGTCCCGAGTGAACATGCCCTCTACTCTCCTGGAAATACTCACTGCCTGCTGGTAAGTGATATCCATCTCCAACTCTCTGGCCATATTGGTCCGAATACTAGGATGGATTCCCTCAATGAAGCAGCGAACCCGCTCTCTGACTGTGGCAACTAAGGTTGGTGCATGCCGAGCTAACTCACTGAATACTCCGATAGAGTCATAGTACCCTGGCGCAACTGCTCAAACTCCGCGCGCCAAGTATCCCTGAGTCTCTAAGGGACATACTCTTACAAAAACATCTATGAAAATTGAGTCCAAGTGAGTGAGGCTGCCTCGTTCGGACTACTCAGCCCATAGGCCCGCCACCACTGATATGTCGCTCCCCTCAGCTGGAAAGCGGTGAAAGAAACCCCACTGGTCTCCACAATGCCCATAGTGCAGAGAATACGATGACACACCTCAAGAAATCCCAGAGAGTCATCTGAAGCTAGTCCGCTGAAAATAGATGGGTGGTACTTCTTATGCCTCTCGAGTATGAGCTGCTCGGCCTCAGAAGTCGTTGCCCTAGCATCATGCTGAACTGGAGCCGCTGGGGGATTAGGAATGTACTCTGGGGCCTGATCAACCTGGCCCCTATGATCAGGAGTGCAGGTTGCGGGAGTCTGTGCCCCTCCCCCGGCCTGAGATGTAGCGGGAGCTATCAGAAATAGTCCAGCCTGCGCTAGAGTACTAAACATGCTCATGAACTGAGCGAAAGTCTCCTGCAAGGCTGGAGCAGCAATAGGGACCTCTTGTGTCGGCTCTCCAACCGGGCTTCCATAGGCTCCTCTGCCGCTGCTCTCGCCGATGCTCGGGCTGCACCGCGCGGTCGTCCTCTACCCCGGCCCCAGCCTCTAGCTGCTCTAGCAGGGGGCTTGGGTGTCTGGTCGTCGGTCCTCCCAGTACGGGTCCTCACCATTTGTGGGAAAGAATATAATAGAATTTTAGAATTTTTTATGTCAATAACTCGCACGAAAAGAAAATCGAAGAAATGTGATTGTTCTTAACAGTTACATAGTCTCCCGAAGATGGATACGAACGTCTCTGCACCGATTTGCGAGACTCTAATAAACCGGCTTGTGACTCCTATGAACCTAAACGCTCTGATACTAATTTGTCACGACCCGATTTCCCCTTCGAAGGCATCATGATGAAACCTAGTCTCTACGACTAAGTAAGCCTAATTACGGAAACACATTAAATAAAAGCAATAGGAATAAAGACAAAATAAGTGAGTCTACAATGAAACATCGCCACTTGGCGCATACAAAATACAAGTTTTCTCAAAACCCGGAATATCACTTTAGTCACAAGCTCTGTCTCAAAAATAGCTCTATACGACGATAGAGAATGTACATAATAAAAAAAGAAATCTATCTAAATCTGGAGTGGAAGGTGACTCGAAGGACTTTGCGGACACGGCAGAATTACCTTTCGGTCTCCTATAAGCTGCTGCTCGGACCACTAGCCATGAAACTGAGCGTTGGTACCTGGTTATGCACACGAAAAATATGTGCAAGAAAGGGCATGAGTACACCACAAATTGCTACCCAGTAAGTGCCAAGCCTAACCCTAGTCAAGTAGTGACGAGGTCAGGTTAAGGCTCTACTGAATTTTTTTAGTAAAAACAGTTTAAAATTTTGAACAGAGAGATATAATAAGCTGAGGCAAATCAGTAGAAACAATGAGCTAAAAGGAAATAATAACAGGGAGCCCTCGGCTCAGCACAACATATATCACAGTAATAAGTATGCAATGTAGGACAGGGAGAAAGCTCCCGGAATCTCGTTCGTAGTCCCAATTTAAATATGCAATACAGTACAGGGGGAAATCTCCCGGAATCTCGTCCATAGTCCCAATTTAAATATGCTATGCAGTATAGGGGGAAAGCTCCCGGAATATCGTCTGTAGTCCCAATTTAAATATGCAATGCAGTACAGGGGGGAAGCTCCCGGAATCTCATCCGTAGTTCCAATTTAAATATGCAATGCAGTACAAGTACAAAATACAATTTTTATTTAAAACAGTTCAGGAAAAATCACAAGCAAAAATATGGATAAAACTACCTAACATGGCACATATAGTAATAACTAGGGAAAATTCAAGTAAAACGGTAGGCATGCTATTTCCTAATCTAAACTACATAGTCGATACATGAATCAGTGGAATAGGAGTGAAATGATTTAAGTCACGGAGGGAAAAATGGAGTTTTAGCAACAATGGCCCGTGTGCGTACTCGTCACCTCACGCACACGGTGCCCAATCAACGTAAAACAGTATTAAAAATAGCCTAGGGGAAGTCCCCAACACAGAGTTAGGCAAGCCACTTACCTCGACTGCGCTACTCAACTCAAAACCACGCTCTTGCCACGAGTATCCGACTCCGAATGGCCCAAATCTATTCAATTCGATTGCATAATGTAAATATCACTTTAAGGAATCAAAATAGCTAATAAGTTCGAGGCTAATATGCGAATTTAGGAAAATCGCCCAAAAAGTCCCTCGGGCCCACATCTCGGAATCGAGTGAAAGTTATAAATTTAGAACACCCATTCACTCACGAACTCACTCAAACAAGAATCATCGAAAACCGACGATAAAATCCTATTAAATTCTCGGATTTTCTAATTAGGGAAAGTTCTTCCCATTTGCATATTTTTTCACCTAAATCCCTTAATTGCATGGAAGAAATGGATATAGATTAATGATATACAAAGGAAATAGGGTTAGGAATTATTACCTATGAAGCTTTTCCTCAAAACTCACTTCAAATCGCCTACACCCGAGCTCCAAATGATTTTAGAAGTTATGAAATTCAAGCCCTCGAATCTGATATAACCGCCCATCGATTTTCGCACCTGCGGTCCCACACCTGCAGAAATTCCATCGCAGGTGCGAAAACCCACTAAAAGGCCTGGGGCCGTACCTGCGGTCAATTGGCCGCATCTGCGGCTCCGCACCTTCGGAATCTCAAACGCACCTGCGAGACTGATTGACTTGACCAAGTCGGCACCTGCGAGCCCCTCTTCCGCGCCTGTGTGTACGCACCTGCGAAAAGTCCATCGCAGGTGCGAGACACCAGAACCAGCAATGGTTAAACTGCTCTTCCAAGTTCTAAAATCACCCGTTGAGCATCCGAAACATCCCTGAGTCCCCAAGGACCTCAGAAAAACTTACCAACCAGTCCTAATACCTTACCCAAACTTAGCCGAGCCTCCAAAACACATCACATAACACCAAATTCACCAATTATACATGGATTCCAACCTAAGAACTTATGAAATTTCCAAACTCCACAACTGATGCCGAAACACCTCAAAACTAGTCTGAATAACCTCAAATTTTACACACAGGTCACAAATGATATGACAGACCTACACCCACTCTCGTAATTCCATTCCGATCCCGATATCAAAATTCCACCTATCGGCCGAAATCGCCGAAATTCTAACTTTCGCCAATTCAGGCCTAAATCTACTAAAGACCTCGAAAGCACATTCCGGATATGCTCCTAACTCCAAAATCACCCAAAGGAGCTAACTGAGTTGACGGAATCCCATTCTGGACCCGTCTTCCTGCAGTTCCAACTACGGTCCGATTTATAAAGCATAAACTCACATATAAGGACTATGTATCCAAAAACTCTCCGAATTTCACCACTCAACGTTTCAAAAAGTCCCAAAAGAATAAATATACATGGGGAAAACAGTTATTAGAGGATCGGGGCACTAACTCTCAAAACGACCTACCGGATCGTTACAATATCTATTTATATTCTGTTGATTTTTACTTTCCCTAAAACTAGGGTTTATAGAATCGAACCAAAAATGGTTCACATCTCTGATTTTGAGTATTACTTTTGTCTATATTCGTCCTATGCTACTGTTTTTATGTATATTCTATTGATATTTACTTTCCTAAAAAAACTAGGGTTTAAAGTCTCCTAAATTGATTCTTCAGACCTATTTGTATATTTATTTTTCTTGTTTATTTCTTAAATCACTCCGTTACTATTTGATTTCTACTATTATATAAATCCCTCCCCCATTCCCTTCTAGACAAGACTTCAATCGCTAAAAATTTCTACCGAAATTAGAGCTTTTACTTTGTTCGTTTATTATCCTGTTCTACTTTGGCTCTTGGCCGGCTGAAAGCCAAGGCCACCAGATTTCCTACTTTTTGAACTTTCTTGGGTGTGAGCATTGCCCTGGGTTCTTGAAACCCTTGGGAACTTGACGCATCTGAGATTCTGGGTCCTGATTGTTGTTCTTTTCTTGTTTATTGCGCAATAACTGGTTAGTTCTCAACCTTCGCAATGTTTATTCCATTATGTTCTAATTAGAATGGCTATGTTCTCTGAAATTGCATGATTTGGTATAATTCCCTGACTTTCTTCATGAGTAATTCTGCCTTTAAATTGTTAGCCTAAATAATGTATTTGTATCTAACTTAGGCAATTTGGACAATTCAAAGCGTGTTTAGCCTAATGTGTTGACAATTTGAGTGTTTGTATTGGTTGTATGGCCTAATCCTGTTCTTACATGATTCCGAACTTCTCTAGTGATTCGTTTATGTTATTAATATGCCTTAATCTGTTTACGACCTTCACTCTAAGTGTGTAGTGTGATCCCATGACTACGTTTGTCACTTATTGTGTTCTTGCCCTACCCAGCCATGTACCCCCTAGCAATTAAGTGGGACCTCTCAGACTAGTTTTGCCTAAACTATGATTCTGCTTGCCTCGTTAGTATAAGTTATATTGTTTAATCCATATGTGTAGCATAATTTGATCCTATAGGTTTTAAACTTGTTGCATTAGTGACAACTATTTGTCTTACTAGCCTAATGCTCCTTGCCTATTAACTTGGTAATCCCATAAGCTTCAGGCTCTTTGTTTCTTATTAATATGCCACCCTGCCCTAATATGTTAGCTTGTTTCTTGAGTTCATGCACCCTCTGTGTTGACATGTTCATTATGTGATCATTTTGTAGTGTTTTCAAATGCTTTTCCAAACATTATTACTTTATTACTATTTTCATTGGTTGTTTCATGTTATGAGTCTCTAATTCTTGGCCGGCTGAAAGCCAAGGCCCCTTAAAACTTCTCCATTAACCTCCCTAGTGTGAGCACTGCTCGGGGTTCATTTTGAGACCCTTGTGAACTATGACACACTAGGGTCTAAGGTTCTTTGGCCGCTTTGTCCTAATTGCCCAATTATGCCCCCTTTCTACCTACTGAATAAGTCAATTGGCTTGTGTAAATAACTGTTTTCTGGATCCTTTGATCAACTATGGCTACTGGGCTTGGTTCGAGTGCTCTTGAGGTTTCTGGGCTGTAGTGAAACCTGTATGGATACGGAATTGAAGGCATGGCTGGGCTGGGTATACTTTAGGCCCGTCTTAGGCCCACTATAGTAATCTTGTAACACTTTGTAATTTATTTCATATTGGACCTGTAATAATTTTGTAATAACAATTGGAGTATTAGTAAAATTGGGGAAATATGTCTATTCTAATGTTTGCATGGAAGGGTAAAAATCCTGCCTATAGGATCTGTGTGTTTAATTTGTTCAACATGCTTTGCTTCTATGTGTTTTGTTAGATATCATGCTTATAGGACATAAGTAACCTCACATGTTCTCATGTTCCATTCTCACATTATTATCTGCCTACTACACTGCAAACGCAATAATTATTCGTTCAAATTGCTTCATGTTAGATATCATGCCTATAGGAAATAAAATGTCAATGACCATTCTTTCAATTTGCATAACTGCAGCATATTCATTAGATACCATGACCATAGGATTATACTAGCTTAGGTTCAATTGATCTTCATCCAGAAATCATGCCTATAGGACCTTAATTGGTTAATTTGCTATTGTTATCATACTGCTCACCTAGAAGACATGTCTATAGGGACTAAATATAAAAAAAATCAGTTTCAATCATTAATCGTTAGAAATCCTGCCTATAGGGTATTACCACCCGCTTTAAAGTGTTAATACTGAACTTTCAAACATTGTTTCATTGCTTAGTCATGCCACTATTAGAAGGCATGCCCATAGGATCAAACTGAGTAATTCAGAGTATTTCCAATGGTTATCACTGCCAACTACTGCGTAAATCACCTAGAGATCATGTCTATAGGTTTAATCACTTATAATCTATAATTCCAATAATCAGCATGCAATATCAAATACGCCTAAACTGTATAGTTGTTTGGAAATCATGTCTATAAGTTTAAAGTGGCACCTTACATCTGAAACTGCTTGCACGTTTGAATCCTATGTCACATAGAAACCATGTCTACGGGGCTTAATGGATATAATTTGCCTCAATTCTGAAACTATTTAACGCCTAATGTGAGAGTTTGTTTTTGTGCATTTGTTATCTAAGTGTGGAGGCTAACTTGATACCTTAATTGCCTTTACATGAAGTCCAACATGTTTTGTATGTCGCCTAGTTTTATCATTTTTGAGCAGCCTAAGTTAAGTCTAGAACCATCCAAAATAGAGGTCCAAACATCTCCTGGGCCATAGGCATGGGACGGGTAGTGCACACATAAGGCATGATTTAGAATCAACTAGTGCGCTTTAGGTAAAAGCTTAAAGATAGTAATCCGTTAGCAGGAGATGATAGTCTGTGCCCTCTGAATAATACGAGCAACACCCCATCTCGAGGGAGTTACGAAGTATTATTTATGTTGCACGGGGTGATCTTTTAGGCTAAAAAACTTAGGACCCCTCTATCTTGTCTTTAAATCAATTATTTGTGGACTTTTGATAACTACCCAAACTCCTTGTCTTTCTCTCTTTTTATTTGACTAATTCATATAATTGGAGTTTGGCCGGAACCCACGGTTGGGGACCTCGAACAGTGCCTAACACCTTCTCTTCGAGGTAATTTGAGCCCTTACCTGATCTCTGGTGACGCAAACTGGTTAAACTAGAGTTATTTTCAAATAGGTGCCCTAACGCACCTCAAACCCGTTAGGTGGCGACTCTCTCTTTTAACACATTCATTAAAAGAGTTGTCACGTGTCGAAACCTGATTTTGCGAGAAAAAGGGCACGACAACAGGCTATGTGTAGCAAACGTAGATGGATAGAGACATTCTATTCTTGAAGAAGCCCACAACTCTAAATACATTATACATCCTAGATCCACAAAAATGTACCATGACCTGAAGCAATTTTATTGGTGGGAAGGTATGAAGAAAGATGTTGCTAAACTTTGTTTCTAGTTATTTGACTTGTAGCAGGTCAAGGTTGAGCATCAGCGACCCCCAGGACTGTTACAACAAATTGATATTCCAGAGTGTAAATGTGAAAGAATTACTATGGATTTTGTCACCAGGTTACCACGAACCCTTAGAGGTTATGACTCTGTATGGCTGATTGTAGATCGACCGACGAAATCAGCACACTTTTTTCCAGTGAAGACTACATATGGTGGAGTGAGGTATACACAGATATTTATGGACGAAATTGTCCGACTTCACGAAGTTCCAATATCTATCATCTCTGATATATGATCACAATTTACCTCACACTTTTGGAAATCTTTTCAAGAAGCATTGAGTACACGAGTAGATATTAGTACTATATTTCATCCACAGACAGACGGGTAGTCTGAACGTACTATACAGATCTTGGAGGATATGTTGAGAGCTTGCATTCTTGAGTTTGGAGGTAGTTAGGACGCTTATCTACCTTTAGCTGAATTTGCTTACAACAATAGTTTCTAATCCAGTATTCAAATGGCACGTAAGAAGCATTTTATGGTAGAAGATGTCATTCTCCTATCGGATGGTTTGAAGCTGGTGAGACTAAATTATAGGACCCGACCTAGTACAAGGAGCTATGAACAAGGTCTAGTTGATCAGACAGAGATTGCTTATAGCTCAAAGTAGACAAAAGTCTTATGCTGATAAGAGAAGAAGAGATTTAGTGTTCACAATTGGGGACAAAGTATTCCTACGAGTTTCCCTTATGAAAAGTGTGATGCGGTTTGGGAAAAGAGGCAAGTTAAGCCCCAGGTTTATAGGACCGTATGAGATACTAGACCGAGTGGGAGATGTGGCTTATCATTTGGCACTTCCTCCTGAGTTATCCTTTATTCATCCAGTGTTACATGTCTCAATGCTAAGGAAATGTATATCAGACTCATGTCAGGTGCTTGAAGCACCTGCTATACCGCTTGATGAGAAGTTATCTTACGAGGAGGAACCGATGGCTATTGTTGATAGGCAAGTAAAAAATCTACGGTCAAAAGAAATTGAGTTCGTAAAAGTCTTATGGCGAAATCATACAGTTGAAGAAGCTACTTCGGAAATAAAAGATGCTATGCGAGTCAATTACCCCCATTTGTTTCAGTCTACAGGTACGTACTTGAGTTAAATTCGAGGATCAAATTTTATAAGGTGGGGAGAATGTAATACTCCATACATAAGTTAGGATATTTAAGTCTTTAGCATAATAAATAAATAAATAAATAAGGAGACAAAAAAAGCAAAAGAATTACATGGGTCGAGGCCCACCATATTAAGGCATTACGGGGAGTTAGGGATTGGGAGAAACAACTTCAAACTTAAAGAAACAAAAGGGATAGTTACTGGAACAAAATTGGACGACAATAAATTGACAAGCAAAAGTGAGGAAAATATACGCTTTGGCAGTAAGATTTACAATCAAAAGGAAGGAGAATTGAGCCTATATAGCAGCTTTCAGTGAAAGTATCCTTCGACGTAAAGAGGTCAATACCTTTCTTTGATTCTTTTTTTGTTTTCCAGTGAATTTCTTTAATCTCAATTTATGTGTTTATGGGATTCCATTGGGCGTAATTTCTTTAATCTCAATTTATATGTTTATGGGATTCCATTGGGCATTAGAAATCTAAATTCCAAAAAAAAAATATTATGGACCGTAATACTATTAAGTTTCAACTTATACACAGGGTAAAGAAAATTGAATAGTACAATGAAAAAAAGATACGGTTGCCTGTTATTTAGAAGATTTTGGACTAGCTCAAAAATTAACCATATCATGAGTAGACACAACCTTAAAAGATTGAGAATTAAAGATATTACCCTGAGGGTTGGGCATTCTATATTAGCTAGGAATTAGCCTAAACATAGAAATTAACATTAGATCTATATTATGTAATTATAGATTGATTAGAGAAAGTTGTACGAATTGCTCGAGGTGAAGCATTTGGTATTTCGGCAGGAGTACTGTGATTAGTAATCTTACCGCAATTTGTATTTTCATAAATTACATGATTTACACATATTTTTTAATATGAATATGTTACCGATTATTTTGAGTTGCATGTGGGACATGTCTTTTACTCGATATGATACCGAAATAGTTATTTGAGATTATTACCATTGTTTTAAATATTTCCGTTATCACTAGATATGTTTTACCATTACATGAATTTACTGTACTCAAATGAAATTATAAAATTTGATAAGAAACGAAATTCTCTATATTATTTTAAAATATGTTCCATGAGTATATACGGATTATAGAGACAAGTATAAATGGAGTAGACATTGAAGGATCACGTAGCTGACGGCGGGTTGGTTAGACCTGGTGCACCTTGTAATTACCGATTACCGTTACAGCCCTCGCTAGTGGGAAGGTAGAACTAGCATACCATTACTGATTTTCCTCGAGTAGGGACTACCGTTATATTTGACTTCTTGTGAAGAAATCTACAGTTATACTGATTACACGATTCGTTCATTGAAACCTCCCAAACATGAATATTGATATTACACAGTATTTACCAAGCTTATTACCGAATTGTCAGTTGATTTATATTACATAAAAAACATGATGAGACTGATTATTGTTTATTGTTTCTGAAAGGGCATTTTTATGATTTTTTTTGTTTAATATACTAGCATGATTTTTGACTTGTCCCAAATAAAAACGGTTGTGGTTAGGTGTTATTGCTCACTGAGTTAGCGACTCATTACCTGCTAATTTTTTTTATAGAGACAGTAGTTGACGCGGGCGAGGATTTCGTTAATTAGAGCACACAATTGATAGTTCTTGGTAAGCCTCGCACTTGTTCGCGTGGGCGGCGATTTTAATTATTGTTATGGTCTTTTCTTTGAACTCTTATATCCGCTCCATAGTCATTCTATTAGTGTCGTGAGTATTCATTAGTTGATACAAACTAGTTACTAGTATTATATTTTCTTTCCGTATTTTTAGAGTTGCTTTTGGTTTTATTATGTTGAGGAGGTTGGTAATATTGGTGGAAATCTGTTTGTGGTTAGTTGATGAAGATTGTGACTGATTAAGGTGAATATTGGTTGGTTGTCACTTGTTTATGAGATAGGAAACTTTTTGGATAGCCCAAAAACAGGGGAAAGTCTGTCTGTTTTTTTGTAAAATATCGATGAGGCTTATTAGGGGCACTTGCTCCTAAGTGTCGGATGTGATCCTAAATTGGGTCATGACAAATAAAGAGTATTATTTCTTTTGAAGTTGTAGTAGTCTCTTGACACTACTAAACTGTAATATTATAGTGGTATTATATTGCTCTGCTCGAGTATTGTATTTTATCCCGTTAAAAGATTTGATGTCGTTGTTATTCTCTTGTATTATTGTTATTTACCGTGAACATTATTTCTGGGTGGGATATATTTTTTCCAACAACGTGTGAACAAAAAGGGTAAGAAAATTGTGCAAAATACTGTTAAAAGTAAAATATAAAATTCTGCTAAGCAGCTATGCATTCAGGGAATTACGTGATTAAATTTACCTGCATTAAAAACTTCAATCAGGTACGAGATATAAGGTCCATCAGTAATGAGGGATGAAACTATGTATGATAAGGTTGGTCAGCTGAACACTATATTATGTATAGGATAAAATACTAGTACTTGTTATTACTTAAAAAATATATTTTAATATCATTGCATAGACTTTAAATACCGTTATTGAAGATTTCACCATTGCGTCAGTCCCATAAAAGATGCATCTAGGAAGTATTTGCAATTGAGTGTTGGAAACAATAATAATAAATATTGGGTATAAATATAAAAAATATGTATGTATAAATAATAATAATAATAATTATTATTATTATTGTTATTATTATAATTATAATATAATAATAACAATAAAAATATTGGGTATAAATATTAAAAATAATACAGTTCGTTACAACGGATTATTTATTTGTTCAATTCTTCAAATGTTGACGTCGCTTATAAAAATTCTTGTGTACGTCAATGTCACTGGTATAGTATACTATAAGCAGGTGTTCCTGCGTTTTATATTAATCAGTCACTAATACATTTCTTTTCTTATTTTTCATATGTTATCGGAACCTTTATAATTTTAGCAGAAACCTAAGAAGAGTAGGATCAAGGATTTGAATTTGAAAAAATTATATTCATAATTCAGTGTGGGAGAAGCTTGAAAATTTCAAGTTTAAATTTTAAATCTACCACTTTGAATTATAATAAGAGAAAACCACATCGGTGAGCATTTTTAAAAAGTTATTTAAGAGAATGATATCACTCTTTGTTTTTACTCAATAACATATTTTTTTAAATAATATTTCATCCGTTTCAATTTATGCGAACTTATTTAATTATGGGTGAGAGTTTAAGAAAAAGAAAAATACTTTTGAACTTGTAATATTCGGAAAAAAAAATTGATCATTCTTTTTTACACGAATTAAAAAAGAAATAAATTCTAAAATATTATAAAAAAGTATACGCACAATTGATTCCGCAAATCAAGGTATTTGTTTTTTATCCTTATTTATCTTCTACCTAATCTCTCGACTTAGCAACTTTAAAAATAAAATAGTCCCCAAATCAAGGACACGACTCTTCTTTTATTCACTTAAAGGGGTAAAAAAAAGGGATTTGCTTATTCACTTTTCTCTCTCCTCTTTAAACAAATACTAATATGTATATAGAGAAATTTTCACGTAATTCCTCAATTATATCATAGTCAAATCCTTGTTATGAAATATTATATTATGTAGTAGATGTCTATATATAACTCCTAAAGAAGTTACTCACACTACTATTCTTCCTTAACCTTCCAAAACTTTTAACAATTATTATTGTAACTCTCACACCTGCATAATTCTATCCATGATCTCAACAGTTAATATCATGTTCATGACATCCCTTTATATTACATCAATGTCATCTTATAAATAAAGGGTTTGATCATTGCATTATACACACTTGAAAAATATTTGATGAAATAAAATAATTCTCTCTTCCTTTTCAAATTTCTTATCTATTTTCTTATTTTATAATATTACTTTGAGGTCCTAATTTTCTGGATGGATTTTAAGGAATTGAAACGTTTGAATTAATATTGAAATCTCTATTGCCAATAAACGTATCAACTTTGGAAAACAAAATATCGAAAGGTAGAGGAAAAAACGTTTCAGTCGGTGTATTGATAATTGATAATTAATGGGAGGAGTTATTTGTAATTTTCCTTTATTACAAGGGCCAAGGAGGAAAACCATTTTTACAATATTATCGATAAATAATACATAAATCCCTGGCCGACACCTTCCCCTCAACCCTATCAGTTCTCCTCCTTTCTACTTTCTTCTGATCTAAAATCAAACACAAACAAACACATATTTTCTCACAAAGATCTATTATCATCCTCTTGTCTTAGATCTATTATCACACCATACAAGTTTTTGATTTACATCCAGGTTGGTTATTTTTCTTTTGTTTTAGATCTGCTACAACTCTTTTTTTATTCTTGTATTCAAGATTGATTGTCTGTTCTTGATTTTTTTTTTTATGTAGATCTCAGTTTGTTTTTCCAATTTTTATGTTTTCTTACATTTTTTCTGACTTGTTGATTATAGAGCTCGTTTGGATTCACCAACTGACTAGCAAAGCAATTTCTTACATTTTTATGTTGGATTTTTTTGGTTTCCAACAGAGATTAACCACCATTTCCTATGCAATTAACAGTAACACGAAAGAAAATAGTATAACAAGACATAACCAGTAAGTACAGTCTTCCATATGCACTACTACCATACCAATTAACAACAAAATTCTCTTCTAGCATAAATGGTTTCATATATTTGCTTTATTTCTATATATCTCGGACATAGTTTGGCCAAACCGGAAATTCGAATCGAAATTTGAACTTTTTAAATTTTTGACTTCTTGTTTTTTGCTGCCAGGTTAATCAACCTGGCCTAAAGCCTTCCCATAAAGGGTAAAGGGTTTAGCTTTATTCATTTTACGGTGCCAAGCAGTAATCCAATGTGGTCGGTTGTAAGATCTCGAAGCTTCTCTTCTTCTCCTGCAACACAACATCAATGGAAGCTAGGGTTTTCAATGCTCAATCGCTCTCTATCGTCCGCCGTCTTTGGCGATGGTGAAGGAATCTGCGGCGAAGAGTTATTGAAACTAGAAGAAGTGGAGACAATCCTTAAAGACGTTAAAGCTGATAACGTCAAAGTTATTCCTATACCTAAACACGTTGATTTTGCGGATTTCATGGTTGTTGCAACTGGTCGATCGGCTTGGCACGTTCGGAACATTGCTCAAGCCTTAATTTACAAGGTTAAACAAAAGCAAAAAGGATCAAAGAGAATGTTGTTACCCAGTGTGGAAGGGCAAGAAGGGGGGAAGTGGATTGTAATTGACTCTGGCAAATTAGTAATTCATGCACTTGATGAGAAAGTGAGAGCATACTACGACTTAGAGAGGCTTTGGAGCACAGATGCATCTAACCAGGACCATGGTCTTGTCCAGGGTCAGGATTTTGACAAGGCATTTTTGAAGGTTCGCCCCAAGAATAACTCAAAAAAGCGTCTATCAAAGTGCTTGAGCTAGAAGTTACAGCATGGAGGATTAAATTGGAGATTAGCGGAGGATTAAATTGGAGATTGTTATTAGACCAAAGCGTGCACCTTACATTTTCATTGTATGTTACTGCAGCAGCTAAGCCTTTGATGTGTGTAATAGTCGTTCCGATTTCAATACCTGTCAGGTCGTGATGTTTAACATCGGCTTGGGACAAGCGGAACTAAGGTCCATATCAATGTTCAATCCATTACCTTGGATCTTATTGTAAAGAATATTATTTTCAATATTAAGATTTGAGTAACTTAATCAAAATTCTGAAATATTTTTATTGCTAAAGAGTATACCATCTTTCTACTTTTATAAGGATTTGTATTTTTTTATTTTTTTCTATAAACGTTAATATTAAGCAAAAACAAGATAGATAATTCACAACTAAAAATTATTTTTGGGCTCCCAAAATTCAGGAGCCTTATATCAAAGGCTTTACTAGCATCCCCGAGCCATCTCTAGTACTTTTATATTCTAGTATCTACTTTTAATAAAGTTAGATATGTTAAATAATATATAAACATTGTTAGCAAAAAAGTTATTGGCTATTCAGGTGCTAACTGAAAAATATGAATACGTGGGTGCAAACTGCTGAGTGTTTGTGTTGGACTAATGGCTTTTAATATGGAAATACCTTTTCACTTTGGAAAAAACGATCTGGCCTTTTTTTTTTTTGTTAATGAAAGTAACTTTTATTCAAGAAACGGAAGATTTATTACATGGAGGGTACTGGACACAGTCTCAATGCAGGCCAGTTTGTTCGCAGTGTTGTTTGTTTCCCTATATATGTGGGTCACAGGAGGCCTCCCTAGCTGCTCCAGTAGAAGCCTGCAGTCATGTAATAAAAGTAAGTAAGATTTTCTGATTCTAGCAATTTGACCAATACCTGTGAGTCGGTTTCCACAGTTAGAGGAGTAAGTGTATTTGTGACTGCCATTTTCAACCCCTGTGACAGAGCTAGGAGTTCCATGTGTAAAGCAGAATGAGCATAGTTAATTGACGAAAAATCAGAAATCCCTGATCTTCTATTACTCCCCCTCCTCCTTCCATGTTTGTTATTGGGTCATAGGTTCCATCTTAAGCTTATAATATCCTGTGAGAGGGGGTGTCCAAGAAATTATTATGGGTATTTTCTGAGGTTTATTAAGGTATTGCGATATTAAGTGATGGTATTCTAAAGTATTGAAAATTATATTGTGGATGTTAAGAGTTTTTTCCGCATGGCTGAATAGTTTTTTATTCCTATTTCTCCAAATAGTCCATAGTGTTATAGGTACTAGTATTTTAATTGGGATTGTGTGGTTGTTGATGGAAATGAAATTTGGGGTTGAGCATAACTCAAAAATTGATTTTTCAATGTTGGAGGGAGAGAGTGAGATGTTAAAAACATTCCAAATTGATGCAGTAGGGGGGCAGGATATGAATATGTGCGTTGTTGTTTCTGGTGTGGTCTGGCAGGTAGCACATGTGTCGGTATTGATAATATATCGGAATGATAACTTGGTTGCTGTAGGTAATTTATTATTAACAAGAAGCCAGAGAAAAAAAAATTATTTTATTAATAGCTTCAGTTTTCCACACCCAGTTGGTTAAAGGTTTCAAGGAAGGTGGCAAAGTATTTACATTTTTAGGTACTATATGTAGGCTGATTTGGTTGAAAAAGATCCAGAGTTGGTGAACTTCCAGTAAAAAGAATCTTTCTTGGGTTCGAATTCCTTAATGTAGGTGTTGGTGAGCATGTGTTGGAGATGCGGGGTAGTTGTATAGAGAGAGTAGTGAAGTCTCATTGTAAGTGTGGTAGAAGTAAGTTATTTACAAGGCCCCCTCACCCTAACAGACCCTTCTACAACCGATCTGGCCTTTGATGTCTCTGCCGTTACAGTTCCCAACATAAATGCTTTTATTTTAAATGGCGAGGAACGCATAACCCACTCCACACAAAAAAAACTAATATCTTTTCTATAAAACTATAATATTTTAAAATTATCCTGTATGTACGTCTTTATACACATACACGTTACACTCAATAACACTAAGGATACATTGTCGAACTTGGGATACAATATACATACAATACTTATACATTGCAAAATTTTATATATCTATATATACACACTCACACTCATTCAGAGTCTTAGAAAGAAAAAAACCTTGGTAAGGAAGTCTGGTCAATAAATTTGAAAATGAGATGGTATTAGGTATACCCAAAAGTAGTGGTGTTCATAGTTCGGTTTTGGGTCGGTTTTTTTCAAAAAAGAAATCAAACCAAGTAAGTCGGCTTTTTTAAAATATTGGAATCAATCTAAACCAATTAAGTCGGTTTTTTATCGGGTTTTCGGTTTTTTTGTGGTTATTTATCGAGTTTTTTCTTAAATATGGGACATACACTACCAAACGCATATTCCGGCGACTACATTTTTAACATAACACTATCAAATCAATTGCTCTTTGAGAAATTTATCATTTACCAAGATATATTGATGATAATTGAATAAAATAGTGATGAATAATTTAAGTACTCAATTAAAAATTAATTTATTTTTAGCATAAAATAATTTTGTTTATACTTAGCAAAAGAAAATTACCAATCAAACTAGAATGTAAAAGCAAACAATTAGATTCTTAAATAGCAAAGAACTAGACTAAAAATATAAATGACTAATATATACCATAAAATTTTAGAAACTTTATATAAAAAATATACATATATATAGGTGTAATAATAAATTTAAATAGCTACTTTTATAGTCGGTTTGGTTCGATTTTTTCAGTTATTTTTTTATTGAAACCAAAACCAAACCAAATTTGATCGGTTTTTAAAATTCAAAATCAAAACCAAACCAAACCTAAAATGTATCGTTTTTTTTATCGGTTTGGTTCGGTTTTCGGTTTGGTTCAATTTTTCAAGTTTTTATGAACACCCCTACCCAAAAGAAAGAAGGAAGAAATCTGCAATACACGAGAGTTGCGCTCTTTTTTACGTTTTTTACTAACGGCCATCGAAAGGTCATTTGTGTGAGTTCTTTATTTTCTTCTTTCTTTGTAGGATAAGAATGTTTTTATGTGGCATAATAGCTAACCCCAAAAATTCGTCCTCAGTCCGGATTGCAGGCTGCAACTCGCTTGCATGAAGCTGGAATCACTAGTAATCGCATTGTTAACTATCGTCTATAAGCTTATATTCAACAAGTGTTGTGAGCATTGATATTTCACTTTTATATATAGTATAAGATCGTGTACATAAGACATGACGCAACTTCAAATCTCTGAAGACATGGCTCTGATAGGAAGATATGGGGGTCGAGCATTAAAGTTGTAGGTTAAGAGGGAGTCGGACGTTTTTCTACGTTATTTTCGGGGGCAAGACTAGGCTGATAATGTTTCGCCTTAGGTTGTTAGTGGTTTATGTAGCTTCCACACTTTTTTCTGTGGCATTAGCACTGTTTATTGTTATTGCTTGTACATTTATTTTCTGTATCTTACAATGCTGATATTATTTTATTTTTCTGGTTTCTATTATTGTCACTGATCCATTATCTATTGTTTATTGTTTATTTTCTTTTTCTCGAGTCGAGGGTGTTTCGAAAACAATCTCTCTACCTCACGATTGGGGTAAGGTCTGCATACACTCTACCCTCCCAAAACTCTACTGGTAAAATTTTTACTAGGTTGTTATTGTATAAAGTATAAGATCACTTGCTTCTTGACTCAACTGCATATCTTTTATAGTGATTTGTCCGTGCATCAATAGTAGTTTGTATCTAGTTAAGCAAACATTTCCTGTCAGCTTCGATCCAACCAAAAAGGTTGAGCACCTCGCGCGAAAGGTTGTTCTAAATCTATATATAATAAAAGGAGAGTCAAAAACACATTATTAAGACAATTGACATAACCACAAAAAGCCAAGTGACATTATTAAGACAAAATATACTACCTTTTAAACTAAAAAACCTTTTGAATTTTTAATTTTGAATGAATAAATATAGATATCTTATAATTAGCTATAAAAATGAAAAAAAATACCCATTAAAATTAGGGAGTAGTTTCAAGTTCGAATTTTAAAAATATAAATGAAAAAAAAATTAGCCATAATAAAAAACAAAAATATATAAATAAAAGAAATACCCATTCAAATTGAGGAGTAGCTTCAAGTTGGAGTTTTAAAATTATTTTAAAATAAAGACACGAAAATAAAGAAATAAAATAACTTTCAATTCAAATGAAAAATACGAGAAGTCAAGTGGCATTGTTAAGACAAAATATTTTTCAAGTGGCATTCAAACTGGGGAATAGTTTCAAGTTTGAGTTTTAAAATTATTTTCAAATTTGAAAACAAAAAATAAGAAAAAGTTAAATTAGCTATAGTAAAAAAATGAAAATATTAAAAAAATAAAAACAAAAAGAACAACCTATCATGTTGGGGAGTAGTTTTGGTTACTCCCTTTCTAACTAAAAACATTTGAATTTTAAAATTTTAATTAATTGGTTACTTTATTTTAATTGTAAATAAAAATATCTTATAATTAGCTATAATAAAAAAGTAAGAAAAAAAAGTACTCATTCAAATTGGGGAGTGGTTTCAAGTAGAAATTTTATAAATATTTAAATAAAAGAAAAGAAAATTAGCTATAATAAAAAAATAAAAATATATATATAATAAAAAAGGGAAAAAAAAATTACCCATTCAAATTGAAGAGTAGTTTCAAGTTGGAGTTTTACAAATATTTAAAAAAAAAAATATAAAGTTAGCTATAATAGGATAATGAAATTATATATAATAAAAATTATCCATTCAAATTTGGGAGTAGTTTCAAGTTGAATTTTTAAAATTATTTTAAAATAAAAACAATAACAAAATAAAGCAACTTTCGATTCAAATGAAAAATACAAATATATAAAGACTAATATTATATATAAATGCTTATATCTTTATACTTTTGATGAATTCAAAATTATAATTTAATAAAAAATATTACTATATTTAAAATTTTAATAAAATACTTGAAAACTAATCAAATAAGTATTACAGTAGAAAGGAATATACGAAGAGAGGGAGATTGAGATAATTTTATGATATTTATATTTTAAACTAATTAAAAAATAAAATATAAATAAATAACATCCAATAACATTATCAATAGTACTAAGCACTTGCTAATTCCATAGTAAAAATAAAAGGGATTAAACAATTTATTTGATTACTATATAATGTGTATCCTTTAATTATGTATAGATTGTGTTATATTTCTGTACATTAATATTAAATAAACTACAACTAATATTTATTAAGTTAAAATAATATATAACATCATAATTTTATAAGATCAATATTCTGTTAAATTATTAGCGCGTGCTGCGCGTGTTCTTATACTAGTTACTAAGAAAAATAAGGCAATAAATAAGGGCGTAGGCAAAAAGTTTCTTGCTAAAAAATATCAATTAAATAGCAACGCACTTTTTATTATATCATGATTGGACGAACTTTTCCTCAAGAATATTATCACGGAGTCCAATATTACCTATGCATGCACGAACTTAATGTGATGCATTAGTTTAGGTCTCGGCCGGTCGAAATGCCAAATAACATAGTAAACAATAAGGCTAGCAGAATGCTTGGTAACATAATATTAAATTAAGAATGTATACAAAATTTATTAACACAAATAATAAGGGTAATAGAATGTAATGAGATTAATGTTGATTTAGTAATAATCGTGCCTGTTTTACTAGGTGGATAGTAAAATAGATGACAAAAGTGTATTATATAATTAGTCTAATGAAGTCATTACACCAATTAAATCAGTTCTCAGCTCAACAGATTATCTTGTCGAGTGACCTAATTCTTGTCGAGTAGGTTGACTGAAAAAATATTACTCAATATTATCTTAGATTAATCACAAAAGATGGTAAATATAATCAATCAGATAATGGATTTCATTTGTAAGTGTAAAGAGACCAAAATCATATATTCATCTTAAATTTTGTCTAGAAAAAAAATTAAGCTATAGTTTCCTTGCTTAGAAGGCACTTTAAGTTTGTAGTTCTTTTGAAAATAAAATAAAACCCAAATGTGAGTTAAACGGCCTTACCACTACTTTGCTTTGGCCACGTCAAACAGATGATGTGGCATGATATAATTAGTCTGCTGAGGTCATTACACCAATTGAATGTGGCATTTACTCCAACATGATACACAACTAAAATTTAATTGCTCAAAGTTATCACACGTTAATGTTCCAAAAAAATTATTACACTAACTTTAATTAGGCGAGGACACAGAAAATGATATATACCCATTTTTCGGAGTTTCATATAATCTCTTCTTCTTCTTTTTTAAGTTTCTTTAAATATTGATATTCAAAAAATTATATGAATTCACACCGAGTGACTTCATTAAGAAAAGTTAAAAAATTTCAATTAAAGTATTTTTTATTTTATTTTATAGGTTTAAATTTAAGACAAATGAAGTCAATGAATTAATTTAAGAGATAATGGAGATCAAAGAGAAACAAAACCTTGGAATCAGAAGCATCTGAGATAAATTTGATAATAAAGGTAAATCATAATAGCAAATGAAATAAAATCCATATATACTTCGTTAGAAAGCGCAAACTGTAGCCCCGATCCCTCCGGCGACCGTTGGATTCCCTCCGGTGAATTTCCAACCAGATATAACACCGGCGATCTGAATTTACTGTGAGTCAATTCCTTCATTTCCATTTGCGGTTTTGCTAGGGCAAACAAATAGGTGAAGTTTTTTGGTGATAGATATATGTAGTTCATAAATTTCGAACGAGTTTAAGGCTGGTGTGAGCCATTTTTTGTATTCTAATAGGAATGACCATTTTCAGGAGTATCTTTGGTAGAATCTAAGAGAAATTCAATATGGCGGCTTCCGAAGAGAACAGTGCACTTTTCCCCATCTTTGTCTTGACTTTAATGGCTCTGCCATTAGTTCCTTACACTATAGTCAATTTATTTGGTGCTTTCAAGAAAAAGGTTGCCAAAATCAACTGCCAGTGTTCGGTCTGCGTTCGGTCCGGGAAGTATCATAAATCCATATTCAAGCGGGCAAGTTTCTGTATAGTCTTGTTTCTGGGATTTAATATTGAAGTTAAATTATGTTTTTATCCTTTCTTCTGATTTTCAGATTTCAAACTTCTCAACATACAGTAATCTAACCCTTGTACTCCTGTGGGTCGTCATGGCTGTTCTTGTTTATTACATCAAGCATATCAGCACTGAGGTAAATGCTGTTTAATCTTATTCTATTCTCAAACTTGATAGGATATCCTGTAGCTGATGCAAACATGTGGTCACCTTTTCCCAAGAACTCCTTAACTTGAAAAAATGGTAGCATTTGGTAGTTATAGTAGTAGAAGATGTGATATGTTTTTTGTTCTATATGTGCAAATTTATCAGCTTGGTTTAGGTGTTCTTGTGCTTTTAAGCTATCTCTAGACAGGATTTAATTTGGTTTTTGTTTTATAAGATACTGTTGATTGTTCTTGAATCTAGTGCTGTCTTCAATAGTAGGGAATTTGTGCTCTTAAAATGTTAGTGTTTTGTCCCCATTGGTCGCATTTGTTAAGTCTTCTAATTCACATGGCATATGTTTTATTTACACAAGCAATGGGGTATTCTTATACTGATGTCAAGTTCTCATAGCCAATTTTTTTTTTAAGTTGAACTTCTCCTGGTCACAAGGAAGCATTATTATTAATACCATCTTTATTAACCTTTTCACCGTCCTCTACGATTTCCCTTTTATTGTGATTTGTTTTCTTATGCTTTTTAAAAAAACAATTGATGGTGCTTGCGCTTAGTTTAAACATTTTATTCTGCAGGTCCAAATATTCGAGCCATTCAGTATTCTTGGACTGGAACATGGAGCTTTGGACTCTGAAATAAAGAAGGCATATCGAAGACTTTCCATTCAGTATCATCCTGATAAAAATCCAGATCCTGGTTGAACCCAGAGCTAGCACTGTGTGTTCACATCTAGGTATTACAGTGACAGAGCTATATTGGCAGCCACTTGGCCATGATATTTGTCTCTTCTATTGCAGAGGCACACTCATACTTTGTTGAATACATCTCAAAGGCTTATCAGGCTCTGACAGATCCAATATCTCGGGAAAATTTTGAAAAATATGGCCATCCAGATGGACGACAGGTAATTCACTTCTATAATGTCCCTGTGGATGCGGAGGATAGGAGGACATGTAAATGTCAACATCAAATTGTCCTTTTTCTTGGGTCCGAGACATGCTCGTGATTCATTTGGGAGGAATGTACTCATTTCTAATGAATCTTTTTCCTTTTTGTTTTTTCCTGTAGGGGCTTCAAATGGGCATTGCCCTCCCTCAGTTCCTTTTAAACATTGATGGAGCATCTGAAGGAATACTGTTGCTTGGAATTGTTGGAGTCTGTATAATTCTGCCCTTGACAATTTCTGTTATATACTTGTCTAAGTCATCAAAGTATACTGGGAACTATGTCATGCACTCTACGTTAGCTGCATATTACCACTTAATGAAGCCTTCTTTAGCTCCAAGGTATGTGAGAGAAGTACTCTATTTAGCTTTCTTATGAAGAACACACTTATTTAAGTTTGTAGATTGCTTCATAGTATTGAAAAATCACAATTGGTAGCAGAAATGCTGATGAATCTGATATAGTTGCATTGCCATGTTTTCGTTACTAGTTTATCTTCTTGAACCAAATAGTGTTCTCTCTCTTTTCACTATGCAATGTTCTTCACTTTCACGGATGATGTTGCTTTTATCGACTCCATTCTGTCTTTTGTAATGTTGCTTCAATGATGCAGCAAGGTCATGGATGTTTTCATTAAGGCTTCTGAATTCATGGATATTCCTGTTCGTCGGACTGATGAAGAACCTCTGCAGAGACTATTTGTCTTGGTTAGAAGTGAGCTAAATCTGGATCTTAAGAATATTCGGCAAGAACAGGCTAAGTTTTGGAAGCAGCACCCTGCATTAGTAAAGGTTAAATGCTTGCTGTCGTCTTCGTTTTCCAAGCTCAAAAAGCCGTGTCAGAGCTGTCCTTTTCTTTTCCTTAAAAAAAGAATCTAGATATATGTATTCCTCTGCTTGCAGACTGAACTGTTGCTTCAAACCCAATTGACACGTGAGGAGGCAGCTTTGTCTCCAACTTTACAGCGTGATTTCAGACGTGTGCTTGAACTCGCACCTCGGCTTCTGGAAGAATTGATGAAGGTATTTCCATTCCTTCTATTTCTACTAATAGTACTACTTTAGTGCTGCTTTTCTTTCTGATAATGATAGTGCTGGTGCTGTTTTTAATTTACTGTAGTTCTTGTCATAAGTTGGAAAATTTCTGAGGGAGTTTCATTGTAACTTGTATGGTATAGGTGGTTCCTATCATTAGGAAATGAAATTTTTTTACTAACAAGTTCGGATGTGTATATAGGAGGATGTGCTGTCTTAAACGTTCTGTCATTATCTTCAGGATGGCTATTGGTCTGAGTGTTCATGGTACCGCTGACTGATCCCACCCAAAAAAAGGGTTATTTGTAGTAGCTAATAAGCAAAGAGACTGACATATATATAGTCATAGACATAAAGACTTCAACAACAACTAACCAATGTATTCCCACAAATGGGGTCTGGGATAGACATAAAGACTCAAAAAAGAAAAAATGGAAATTAAAGGACAACGTGAATTATAAATTATACATGATACTGTATTTAGTGGATACAAGTTTCACATATCCGTAATCAAGAAAAAGATGTCATAAGAAATGTTAAATGAATGTTCCTTATTGCCAAAGGAATTCTAAACACATTCCGAAATCCTTTAGTGTTAAAAGCGTCCGAATAATGCCATCAGCCATATAATGGCGTTAATTCACTTCTTCAACACTATATAATGGACTTGTTCTCAAATAATTGGACTTAAGCCATTTCAAACTTGGTAATATCTACACTGGTATATAGGATCGGTTTAATTCACTTCAGTATTACTCTCGTCACTATGTAAAGTAACCATAAAAAGTCAACAAATATCTGACGCATAATTAAAGAGAAAATAGAAAACACATATACTAAAAAATGGGAGATAGAAAACGAAGGACGGTAAGCAGTGGCGGACCCAAGTGGTGGATAGCGAGTTCAACTGAACCCGTTTCACCAAAAAATAATACTGTGCATATGTATAAATTAGGATTAAACCTGTGTAAATTTTGTGTAAGTATTTATTTGAACCCACTTAACAAATACTATTTTACTACTAAAGTTATATACTTCTAAGATTGAACCTGCTTGCACAAAATCCTTGGTCCGCCACTGACGCGAAGGAGAATAATGTACTAGTATGTCAAAAAAGTAGGACATCCAAAAATTGTATAGATATGGCAATGATTGGTGTCTAGGAAATGAAGCTGAAATGAAGTAACACTCAAGTTATATCCTGTAAACAATTTAAACAGCGGATTGCTGTTGGTAGTGTTCAGAGACCTCCATATTGTTTGTTTGTCCTTGAGCTGTGCATGGGAGAGAGGAGGGGCAATGTTGTTATATTACAAATGGATAAGAATGTTTAGCTTTTAATTCTTCTTGTACTCTGTTCTTTTCACCTTATCAAGTCCATATGTTTGTTTCATTGCCTAACATATTATGAGTTGCTATGGTAACACAAGGAGTTTGTCTTGTTGCATGCAGATGGCTATTATTCCACGCCCTCCTGTGGGGCATGGATGGCTAAGACCTGCAATAGGAGTGGTGGAACTGTCTCAGAGTGTTGTTCAGGTTAGGTTTTCCAGAAAGCCAGTACTCTTCTGAAAGATTGTCACTAGTTTTTACATCCATTGTTTGGAGCCATGCTTATCCCGCTTTATCATGTATCTCTTATCATTTTCTTCTCTGTTTTCCCCTCTTCAAGCACAACGTAAGAAAAGCAACTTATTCTTGTGATAATTATTGAATATCATCTTGTGCACCTTAACTTCTAGCATTTTGACGTTCATCATTGCCGTCTGTTCTGCATTTATATCTAAAAGTTAAAGCTTTTGCATCATATTATCTGAAGATATAATCATGGATACATCATCGATACGAGCATCACTGCTTATTCTTGTTTTGCTAAATATTGTTAAGATTCATGTATTAAGATGAATGTTTTGGCAACCTTCATTCC
>ML417568.1:53355-70402 GCA_005239525.1 Nicotiana knightiana
ACAGTTTTGATGAATTTTATGCATAAATTTGGACTTTCAGCTGTTATTTTTTAGGAGTTGGTATCCGTTTACTTCCATATTTGAAGGGTTTAGGACCTAGAAAGTCCATTATTCTACTCAAATTCATTTACCCACATTGTAGGCACAATTGGTTTTCTTTCCTACTCTCATTTCTGATGCATTTTGCTTTTAATGATTCAGGCGGTACCTCTCAGCGCAAGGAAAGCAGCAGGTGGATCCAGTGAAGGGTATGCACCATTTTTGCAGCTGCCACACTTTAGTGAGGCTGTTGTCAAAAAGATTGCAAGAAAGGTTGCAATTACTGCTTTTCATCTCTTCTCAAACTTGCTAAACACATCTGCTTCTTGCTAATGTTAGAGGAGATTGTTGTTAATTATCTGTGTTGGTGCTTTTGTGTCTCTGATTGGTTCCTCGGTGGAGTTAGGGAAAGTTTGTGCCTTACTTATCTGGTTTTGTATCTTAGTTTTATTTAATAGCTAGAGTAATGAAATTGTCCCTAGAATTTATACTTGATCACCAAAAAAAAAAAGACAAGAGAAAGTGTCTCTATAAAGCTTATTTATCACATTTTGTGGTCTTGGTATCAGCAGGCCGTGCTATCCTTGCAATCCTGGCTCAAAATGAGGGGTTGAGTTGAGACAAGCCAAGTTCTGAATTAAAAAGAAAAAACGCTGGCTTTTGAGTGTACAGGGATGTTATAACTTGATTTTCATTACGTGGGATTGTCCGCGGTAACTGCTTATCTAAACTCATCTCTACTGGTGTGTATAGTGATATAATGTTAGTAAGGTAGTACTCTTGATTAAAATAAAAGTAAGGTAGTACTTTGGTTTACTTACAATTTTTTTATCTGGGATAAATATAACTCTCCTCAATAATATTTATCTGAAAAAGTAACTCTACTCAATAATGACTGAAATGTTAATTTGATTTATGCAATTAGTTATATGGTGGTTACTTTGATAAATTACTCGATGTCATGAAAGACGTTTTGCTTGGTTTTGTGACCTAGTGGCGTTTCATTAATTTTGAGTTTACGTCTAAATTTTAAACATGTTACAAATTCACACCTTTTAATAATTAATGTTTGACACTTGCTTTGAGTGTGTCACAGTGGCTAGCTGTACAGCGTATTCTTTCACAGGGAAGTCTAGTGACATCTCTATTCAGTTTCTTCTTCTTTTTATTTCCTTGTGCAAAATCTGAAAATTGGTGTGAACTTGATTCACATTTATGAGAAAATGAAAATCATAATTTTATAAGGTCTTCTTGAATATTACTTGGACCATTTTCCTTTGATGGTGTGTTTCTCTGTATTCATAAGGATATTGTTGACTGTCCTAATTAGAGGAGTCAATATGTACATTGATTGTGCCACTTTCAGGCTAAATTAAGCCTGGAGTTTTAATTTTCCATGTTTTTCTTGTTCATATTGAAGCATCTTCTTTTGCTACCAGTGATGTAGTGATGTTGCAGCCTATTTGCTTCTTTTTTTTCTGGTGTGGCACGTTTAGTTAATGAAGTATTAGGATGGACTTTGACAAGTGAGCCTTTTGTTTTATATATCCTTAACCCTTTCCTCTATGTACAGAAAGTTCGTACATTTCAAGACTTCCGTGATATGACCCCAGATGAACGTGAAGATCTGCTGACTCAAGTTACTGGGTTCTCCAACGCTGAATCCCATGATGTGGAGATGGTTCTTAAAATGATGCCTTCAGTGACAATTGATATCACATGTGAGACAGAAGGTGAGGAGGGAATCCAAGAGGGTGACATCGTTACCATGCATGCTTGGGTCACTCTCAACCGTGGTAATGGTTTGATCCGTGCCCTTCCACATTGTCCTTATTTTCCTTTTGACAAAGAAGAGAATTTCTGGTTGCTGCTTGCGGACTCCTTTTCGAATGATGTCTGGCTCTCCCAGAAGGTTAGCTTCATGGATGAAGCTACAGCGATCATTGCTGTATCAAAAACGATTCAGGAGTCAAAGGAAGGATCTGGTGCAAGTGCAAGGGAAATAAATGTTGCGGTCAAAGAAGCAATTGAGAAAGTGAAAAATGGTTCGAGGCTGGTAATGGGGAAGTTCCAAGCTCCAGCTGAGGGAAACTACAACTTGAGCTCTTTCTGCTTATGTGACTCCTGGATTGGTTGTGATGCAAAGTCGAATATAAAGTTAAAAGTAATGAAACGCAGCAGAGCTGGGACCAGAGGTGGTCTCACAGCAGATGAGACTCCTGCCATGGAGGATGGAATTGAGGAGGACGAGGAAGAAGAAGAAGACGATTATGATGATTATGAAAGTGAATACAGCGAAGATGAAGAAGATACAAAGGAAACAAAGAGTAAAGGAGCGGTGGCCAATGGCTCGATCCACAATAAGGGCAGCGGTTCAAGCTCTGATGAGTCTGGTTCAGAGGCCGATTAAGTCTCTTTCTTTGCTACTAGTTGTTTGTTCTCCTATTTCCCCTGCTCACATAATGTTTCAAAGTTTTCGGGAAGAGAAAAGAAACCTTTGGGAAGACATCCTCTCACTCCATTTGTTTGAGAAGCTGGGGTGGGGGAGGGGCAGGTAAGAAGAGAATTCATTCGTTTTTTTTTTTTTTTTTTTTTTTTTTTTTTTTTTTTTTTTTTTTTTCCTACTGTTATATGACTATATCTCAGGCAAATTACTCTGGGCTTTATCTTTCTATAGTGGTATACTTAGAACCGTCAGTGTTGTCATTTGACATGAATAAAACATTTATAGGTCACTCTTTAGAGCTTGAATAGTTAGCCCTATTTTGGCCAACTAGACAGTTCTTGTCGTTTTATTGTTGATACATGAAATTAGCCCTGATGGTGAGATGCCCTTGCCTCCATCCGATCCCGTTCCCCCATTGTCAGGAATGTTTTCAAAGAAAAGTTTACGAAACCTGGCGTCCATTGAGCTGGCTTAGATGAGGTTGCAGTATAGCGGTGTGAAACAATCACTGTGGCTTCCTATTAGATATTTTCTTTTTGTTTTTTTGGTGGGATAGGATACGTTGAATGGTAAAAATTACGCGGGTACCCTATTTGGTCGTTCCCATTTAACCTATACACAATTTTTTAAAAACTTTTAATTTGTACCCACTTTTTGAATAACTTCAGTTCCCTTTCCCTCGCTGAGCTGAAGTTTACCAGTTAAGCTGAAGTTCGCCTGTTATAAAGATAAAATTTCAGCATACGCAGGGAACTTCAGCCTAGTATGCTGAAGTTTTTGTCTTTATAACTGGGGAACTTCGGCCCATATGCTGAAGTTCCCCAGTTAAAGACAAAACTTCAGCTCTAGAGCTAAAGTTCTCCAGTGTAACTGGAGGAACTGCAGTCCCGTATGCTGAAGTTAAGCGGGTACGGATGTAATTTTTTTTGACAAAGCGGATACAAGTTAAAACGTGGCACAAAAAGTGGGTACGGATACAAAAGCCGCTGTTGAATGGTGGGGTTGGGGTTGCATAGAACAGAGGAGTGCCTTGGATAGGACTGACCTTTGCATCTAAGATCACAACTCCAATCCCAAACGACTAAGGTTATAGTTCTTCCCACTAGAGCTCGACTCGAAACAGTATTGCTGGCTTTGATTTTTGCTGTCATTGCTTATTTTTTAAAATTCATGTCATTGAGAAATATGAAGTATCGGGTTTCAAAGCCCAGCAAAGACAAAAATTTAAGGTGATTTTTTTTCATTTGTCCAAGTCTTGGTGAACAGAGTTACCCGATACTTATACAATTGTACTGGTAAGGTAACCGGTATCTCGTGAAATTTGTCGAGGTGCACTCAAGCTTTCCCGGACATCATGGTTACTTGAAGAAACTAAAAAAAAACGTTATGCTTTTTAAATACAACCAATAAGAACAACAACAACAAAAGTTGCCCCTACTTTGCTCAACTTACCCCTATCTTGCGAAGGTAGAGACTGTGATAACGCTCTTTAATTGAATTTGCAAAAATCAAACTAAAAGCAATTTGTTTTCCCCGACCCACCTATTATTGTCTTAGAATGTTTCTAACGGGCAATGAAGATTGCATGTATAAATGGGGATTAACTCAACTTTTTGACACAATCAAGCTAAAAGAGATCATACCAACAACAACAATCCAGTATAATCCCACAAGTGGGGAGGACAGTGTGTACGCAGACCTTACCCCTACCATGGGAGTAGATAGGTTGTTTCCGATAGACCCTCGACATAAGAAGATGAAATGCGATAATAGAATAGTAACAACAAAATAACCAGAAAGATAGAACCAGCGAGCCAGGAGTCGGAAAATTTACCGGGAAAAGGTAAATAATTTCACTACTAACGAGAAAGTCTCCCGTATACGAGCAGTATATAAAAAAGTAGAGAATCTACAATATAATATGATTCTCGACAGGCTTGAAGTTTGTTCAATACAGGCTTATTGTGTAAATCTATTGACTACATCTACAACATAATATGATTCAACATAATTCGAGTTATTTGTTGATCCAAAAGCCACTCAAGTCGAGTTTTTTATTTTGGTTTTGCAATTTACTTTGGTTATTTTTGTTTTAGACAGAAAGGGTCAATAAATTTGACACAAACCATAGTCTATTTCACCAAACGATCAGTATCCCGTACAACTTCCATTGAAGGAAGCACAACTGCAGCCACTGGATTATCTTCTAGTCCACCACCTTCATCTATTACCAGTCTTAAACCTTCAATATGGAATTTCCCATGGTGACCACTTACGACAATTGTTGGAGTTTTACTCAGTTCCTAAAAAGAATAATTATGCAACAACGAACAATTTCAGTTGGAGAATGGATTTGTGTCTTCTTTGAAAGCATATACATGATATAATGACAAACTGAATGTAGCTATGATCGAGTTTCCCTGAAGCGGTTACCTGAGGGATTTCCCATACGTTCTTCCTTCCGCTAAGGGGTTCCACCTTAGAAATCCTTGTGTCCTTTGCTTTAAGGGTTTTAATCTGCTCCGCAACAGTTTTATTTTTCTCCAGACCAGCATGAACAGCAATTAGTTTGCAGCTTTTAATTCCTTCCTCAGTTTTTATGCAAACATCGTCCTACAAAGCAAAAGAACGAAACGTAACTGGTGAAAGTTGGCTAAGAAATGACATGATCAATGAGCACTCTTGAGTTTAGTTATAAAGCCTAAGCAAAATTTAAGCACATATTTTTCTGATAAGACAATCAAGAATTACTTAAGGTGGTCATGGAAAAATAGAAGGGAAGAAAAAGTTGGAAAGGAAAGAATAGTGAAGACAAAAGAACTTACCTCTTCGTGAATCCAGACCAAATCGGCAACAAACTTCTTGTGCTCATCAGGAACTGCCTTCATAAGATCTGTAAAGAGTAAAACCTTATCGTTAACAAAAGGACTATTATGTGATTATGTAATAATGCGATAGGCAGAACCAAGATTTTTTTTTTTGGGTAACAGGTAATTGAACTATAGAATGCACTATCAGCAATCAAATTCTCCTCAGGTCCACCCAACACCATATAAAAAAGGACAATCTTGAGCGCGACAGGAAGGAACAACACCTATATTAAATGAGCATTCCTACTCAACAAGAGCTGCATGTCACACTATACACCTATTTTCGAAGCGGAGGAAAATAGAAACTTAATAAAACACATTTCTTTATGATATAAACAATTATAGAACATATTACACTGATAAACAAGAGAAACCAGACAGGAAGTTGAATGAAAAATTGATAGATCACCACCCAAATCAGACTAGGCGATCCAACAATGAATTGATACATATAATCCGCTGATATATAATCAGGATAACACATTATGATGGTCAATCAATCAATACCATATGCTGCAATCCCAAATTAGTTCAGAGTCAGTTATATTAATCCAAAGTACCCATTGCGCTCAATAAAAACTCATTTCATTTTAGTACTAGTTGATTTGTCTTTTAAAGTAAATTTGTAGTTGTCAAAGGCTCATTTAAAGCGCGCTTAAGCCCTGAAGCTCAATAAAGCTCAGGGAGGGGGTTTCGCCTTGCTTAAGATGCACTTTAGAGTAGGAAAGGCACTAAGGTGCACGCCTTATCGTCCATGCTTTCTATCTTGAATCGAGTAGTACTAAACTAAACAAAGAATGAATTTGTTACTTTTTTCTTGCATTACAAATGTATTTTTATTATTTTCTTCATTGCACCTTTTTTTAAAGCTTATCGCTTTTGACTACAAACTTCTCTAAATTAGAGGGTTTCTAAGTCTCACAATTATTTTCGACATGGGAATATAAGCCTAAATATAATAAGAAGACTCCCCAAAAATATCAAACCTAACGTTTTTTTATAAGGTAAATTGTATTAATCAAAGGGAGAGAACTCCCGTATACAGGAAGTATATCAAAAAATAGAGAATTTACATCAGAACATGATTCCCTACAAAAGACGCCCAATCTTCTATACAAATGGGGGCTACATGAGTGCACTAAAAAGCGATAAAAAATAAAAGACTATTCTTAAGATGTGAAAAAGTAGACTCTATCCCCTCAAAAGCTCTCCTATTTCTCTCTCCCCCAAACTATCCACATGAGAGCTAACGAGGCGTACTTCCACGCCTTTTGCTTTCTTCTTCTACGGAAACCGGCCCAGCTATATAACATTTCCTTTACAGTGTTTGGCATCACCCATTGAACACCAAAAAGGTTCAGAATAGCCCTCCACAAAGCCGAGGACACAGGGGCAATGCAACAAAAGATGATCAACTTCTTCCCCTGAGCTTTTACACATGTAGCACCAACTAACAAGTGTAATTCCTCTCTTTCGCAGATTCTCAGCAGTCAAAATCACTCCCCTCGCCGCTAGCCATGCAAAAAAGCACACCTTCGTAGGTGCCTTTGGAATCCAGATCGAGGAGTATGGAAAAGAGGCCTCCTCTCTCACCAACATTCTCTGGTAAAATGACTTTACGGTGAACAAATCATCGCCACGCAAACCCCATCTCCAAGAATCACATGATGGCTGGGGCCTGTCTTGCCCATATAGCAGTGTCAATAAATCTTAACGTAAGTGCAATAACAACTAAGTCTTAATCTAGCTAATTGATATGCCTATATGGATCATCTTCTTTCACCGTATTATATGCTTAGCTAAATCCATATCAATGTCGAAGTATGTCTTTTGAGATAACTTCCCTATATGTGATTTTAGGTCTACTTCATTCCCTCCTCCTATAGGGTCGTACCTACAAACTGATGAATATGAAATTATATGAATAATTTTTGTCAAACAATCTTAGGTTACATTTTTCCATTGAAATCTATTTGTGCTACTTGCACCCTTGTTGGAGATCTTGCCCAATCTCATATGGTAATATTTTTTTTGATAAGGTAAAGTTTATCTCATATGGTAATATATCCTTCTTAATACTTGCATATTTGAGAAGCATTTCATTTTGCAGATATGTTGGGTTTTACTATCTTCACAAGCGTTCTACAGACACTTTGTTAATTATCTTCCAACCACATAACACTTCCATAAAACCATTTCATTTCACTATCCTACTTTAGTTCAATTTGTGTTATATCTTCGTCTATCATGCCATTCTCTCGGAAGATTGAGCTTAGATTTTTGAATTGTCTTCATCTTTACACCAAAGTCTGTCTAATCTCACCTCACAGTCGTCCTTACGGTGCTAAAATTGCGCATGTTTCCTCTTGTTTTACTTATCCTTAAACTCTTTCTCTTTGTCTTAGTTCCACTTTTCCTAAAACCCTTACTCTCTATAGTACTTATAAGTAGCTCCAACTTCTAAATGACTCCCTTTTGTTCCATTTCATCAATTAATACCATATCGTTTGCAAATAGCATGTATTATGGAACACCATCCTGTATACGGTTGGTACTACCCCATCCATGACTAAACAAGTACTATACAGTTACGACCGTAATACGAGGATCCACAAGTAGAGTAAGCACGTATGAAATTAGGACTTAGGTACCACAATATGAGGGGAAAAAAGACAAGCTATTGATAATTGGAACCACCCGCAAGAACCAGTACAGAAGCTCACTTACAATCATCTAAAAAAGAATGATCTCTAATCACTATCATTGTGAAAATAACCATCAAATGAAACACTTCCTATACACAAGACCACACATAAAAAAAGGGATAACCCAATTTAGAACTAAACACAGAGGTCCAAAATTCATCACAGCTAGGAAGGGAAAATAAAAAATCATACCTAATTTTCAATGTTTTGTCCATCCATGCTAGCCTATGTTTTCTAGACTCTCCGAAAATATCACCACATGTGTGTAGTATCCTCCAAAAGTAGTGCATTTTTTGGAGGATCCGGCACGGGTGCGGCAATATTTTGGAGAGTCAGCGCAAACATAGCTACTAGCAACCAATTCAACAGACAAAAGCCACAACAACAACAACCACCCCAACTACGCCTCAATCCAAACAAGTTTTAGTCGGCTATATGAATCTTCACTAAAACACATTACTCAATATAAACTCATCTTAGGTCAATATTATATAAAATGAAAAAATAAATAAAGCCAAAACACACACAAAAAAGGAGGAGAGAGGAAATTAAGGAATTATACCAGCAGAACCATGAGGAACACCATAAGATTCAAAAGTAGGAGCAGCATCATAAATAGAACCTTTATACTCAATACCCTTTATAGTATTAAACTTAACAGTATGATTTCCAGCCCATCTTCTCCCTTGCAAATGCATATTCTCAAAGCCTTCACCTTTATACCATCCTTCTCTTTCCTCATTCATTTCATATTCTTTCCATGTTTCTTTAAATTCAGATCCATCAATTGGATTTGGTAGTACACCCAAGAATGCTCCAAAAGCAAAATCATGATTCCCACAAAGGTAAACATGGGTTTGTTTTGGGTATTTTAAGGGCAAAGAAATTAAAAAGTTTAAAACTTTATGAGTATCTGGACCTCTATCACAGTAATCACCCAAGAAAATTATAAGTGCAGTGGAAAAATCAGATGGGTCAATGCAAGATTCAAGATTTGACCATAAATTTTGAAGCTTTGTTATGTAACCATGGATATCACCTATGCAACAAACCACCCTAGGTTTTGGGGGTGGATTTTTGTCCTCCATCTTTTGTTTGTATAAATGGGGATAATTTGTTGGTTATGGAGTAAAGAATGGGAGGTTGGAGATGATTTTGCAGTAGTGTCCGAGTGATATGAAAAAAGAAGAAAAATGTTTGTGTTCTTTTCCCAGGTAATTTGGAATAATAATAAAAATACACAATGAAAGCACGTTTCAAGGCTCCGGCAATTGTTCTTTATGTATAATAATTAATCTACGTTAAAAGTGCAGCCGGTACACGAGACATCCAGCATTCACTTGGGACCGAGTAAAGAAAGAATTACAATTTACAATAACTAACTCTCCAGAATAGTTCAACTACCAATTGAATGTCTATCACACTTGAATGTCCAAAAGCAGTGGCGAATCTAAGATTTAAATTTTATGAGTGCAACATGTATAATTTTTACCACCGAACCCATTGTATTTTAAAGTTATGAGTTCATATTGCTATATATTACCATATTATTGAATTTTTACACATAAACTTACGTTCTGCGCCAAAAGTACCGGGTTTAGTTGAACCCGATACCAATGCCTTGCATCCGCCTCTGTCCAAAAGCACGGGCTTTGGATAGACTCGTGGAATGTCGTCTCCTTAATTTTAGGTCGTTCGCTACTCGGGCGTGCTTTGACCGCCTATGAGGACGCTGGCATGTGGACTCATCATTCGACCCCTCTAGAAATACGAATCTAAGAATTTGATATGTATATGAGTCAATGAGCCAACGATTACTTGGTGAGATCCCCTGAGAGGTGTATTGCACCTTGTGTATTGGTCGAAATTTGGACCAAGCATAACAATGTCATTGGCCGAGGTCGAAGCTCGGAACGGCTAAACAGTTAGGGGCGGAGGTTCTAACTTGGACGAGGTCGATGGTAGAAGCCGGTAGTAACGGTAGGATAACTCTAGATTAGAAGGAGGGAATATTCTAATATTCCCTCTCTTTGTACTTTTTAGGGTTCCCCAACAAATGTTCCCTATATATAGGAAACAAAGGGGAGAAAAAGGGGATCCAAAACTCTCTGAAATAACACTTTGTAATATTGACTGGTAAAAGGAATATACACTTCTTGTCTTTTCTATTGGTTCCCAAGTTAAAAGACACATTTTCATATACAAGATCCAAGAACACAGTGTTTCATCCACGTTGCTTGTCATTTGCACTGCTGACAACGAGATAGTTGAATCTCACGTTTGGCATTTTGGGCGAGTTATCCTGTATTATTACGTTTATTGTCATTGCATGCATTTACTCCACCTATTCACTCGCATAGTCATTGTCAATCATCATCTGCATCTTTGTCCAGAATTTAATACTATGTCACATAACTCATTCATTCATTATCACCTTCACAGATCTGACAGTCATTAAGCTTAACTAGGATTAACCTTCCATTTTACTTATCAAATCTCTCTTAGAAGTATATATTAGATTTTTGGTAAAACAATTTGGTGTCGTCTGTGGGGACTTCCTAGTTAAAATCTATAGTTTCTGTTAGATCTAAAAGGAAAATGACAACACATACACGCACACATCCATCCCTTTTCATCTGCACAAACTAACAATGGCAGGAAGAGGAGAAGAAAGATTAAAGGCCATAGCAGATGTTACTGCTAACCTCATGAACATCATCGACGAAGATAACGATGGAGGAGAGCTAAACGCCACACCCAGAGTTGCGACAGGACGGAGCAGTTCACCCCCTCCCCACGGAAGTGTAACTTTGTTCGAGAAAGAGAAGCTTCCACATCCACAACCGAGGAAGCGCCACCAGTGGTGAAAAAGTTACTAGAAACATGATTGACAAGTATACTGAATGACTTCCTCGATAAGCCTACTCAAGGAGCGGCTCAAAACGCCGCACCAGTAGAGGCAGTTACCACCAACGAGCAAACCGCTCCCCGCATAACAAGTAACACTAACACTACAATTGATGCAGGTAACGATGCACTCACAGCCATATTGATAAAGATGGAGGAAATGAAAAATGAAAACAAGGCACTGCGAGATCAGATGAAGGAGCACAATGAGAGGGTCGACAAGATACCCGGTGCCCCAAAACTCCTACCCAAACGAGACGTTGGCTGGTTCGTAGAACAACCATACAGTGAAGATGCGGCCCCACATCCCATCCCCAAAACCTTCAAAATGTTGCGTACTTGAAGATATACGACGACACGACAGACCCAGAAGATCACATAATTCATTACGTCACGACGTTGAAGGGCAACGATCTCTCAAAAGAGCAAGTGACATCTGTATTATTAAAGAAATTTGGCGAAATCCTAACAGGGGGAGCTCTGACTTGGTACTCACAGCTGCCAGCACAATCCATAACAACGTTCGAGGAAATGGTTGATAAGTTTGTAATGGCCCACACCGGAGTCAAAAAGGCCGAAGTTAGGGTGAGCGACATATTCGTCGTTAGGCAGTTTCCTGGCGAGGGACTCAGGGAATTCCTCGCCCGATTCAACAGAGTCAGGATGAGCTTGCCAAATGTATTTGAAGGCATGGCTGTGGAGGTCTTCCGAAACGAGTTGAACAGAACTGGGTCGAGGGCGACCAGAAAATTATTGAGCAGGTTCATGAAGTACCCTCCTACTAACTGGGAAGAAATCCACAACGCTTATTGCGCCGAGGTCCAAGCGGACGAGGACGACCCCCAACGCCCCAACCCAACGACTAACGTCACTCCATATAGAGTCAAGACGAGATCGCCGTAATGACACCCGAAGGGATCACCCAAGCCCACGTCCCAATCGTGATAGGCACCAGCCTTATGTCAGAACGACAATTCCACCATCTCCTCGCCATATGGAAGGGCCTTCCAGGCCAAATACAGGGACTCAACGAAACGACAAAGGTATGCCCCCCCTCTTATCCACTCACAATTTTTGTGTCTCCCCTTCAGAAATAGTGTACGCACTGGAAAAGCTCGGCCCAAAGGTGAAATGGCCGCAGAAGATGAAGTCTGACCCAAACACAAAAAAAAAACAAATTCCCTCTACGAGTTCTACCAGGAACGAGGCCACAAGACGGAGGACTGCATAGCTTTACGGTAAGAAGTGGTAAACATGCTCAACCAGGTACACCTGAAAGAAGTGATGAGCGACCGCGGAAGAGCCAACTTCGGCAGAGGACGAGAACAACACCAAGGGGCCCCAAAGCCGCCCTCCCCCACCCGCACCATCCAAATGATCATCGGCGGAGGCGACGAGGCCACAATCAATCATGTGAAATTCACCAACACGCACAAGCTAAAGCGGTCAATCACACACAAACGGTATGACGATCTCGAAGGCAGTATCATCTTCGATAAATCGGATACCCACGGTTTGAATTTCCCTCACCTTGATGCTCTTGTTATTACCTTACGAATTTTGGACATTGACGTAAGAAGAATAATGGTTGACGATGGAAGCGGCACGTGTATTATCCATCCCCGAGTTCTCGCCCAAATGAGACTCGAGGATAAGATAGTATCACGCTGCATAACACTGACAGGGTTTAACAATGCAGTTGAACGAACTTCAGGAGAAATAACGCTACCCGTCTTAGCCGGAGGCGTCACGTTGGAGACAACATTCCACATCATAAACCAAGATACAACTTACAACACCATCATAGGGCGGCTTTGGATACACGGCATGAGGGCCATTCCATCCAGCCTTTATCAAGTAATTAAGTTCCCAACCCCCTGGGGGATATTCAACATCAGAGGCGAACAACGTACATCACAAGAGTGCTACCACATCGCCCAAGATTGTACGTACACTCAATAGTTGAAAGGGACAAACTCGGAAGCATAGCAATTATCAAAGTCGGGAACAAAACCCGACGATCAGAACGACGTCATCAAGGACCCCGACATCGTGGAGGCCGCGGGGTCAACGGTAGAAGACCTCGACCCCGTCCAAATAGAAAAAAATGACGCCAGCAAAAAGGCTTACATCGACCACAAACTCTCCGAACCAGGTAAATTTCTTGAGTTTTTAACTAACAATGCAGACATATTCGCTTTTTCCCATACAGATATGCATAGTATCTCAAAGGACATTGCCACACGCAAATTAAACGTGGACCCACTCTATCTTCCAGTACGGAAAATGAGAAAGAAATTCAATGCCACAATCAACGAAGTAGTCCACGAGGAAGTAGAGAAACTACTAGCCAACGACTTCATCAGAGAATCCAAGTACCCCCAGCAAATGTAGTCATGGTGAAGAAGAAAAATGGGAAGTGGCGCATGTGCGTTGACTTCACAGATCTAAACAAAGCATGCCCAAAGGACTCTTTCTCGTTGCCGCACATCGACCAACTCATCGATGTAACGACATGACACGAGTTGCTAAGCTTCTTGGACGCATATTCAGGATATAATCAGATCCGCATGGAAAAAGAGGACCAAGAAGAAACAACTTTCATAACTCACCAAGGGACTTATTTTTACGAGTCATGCCATTCGGATTGAAGAACGTATGAGCAACTTACCAAAGGATGGTCACCAGGATGTTCAAAGAACAACTCGGCAAAACAATGGAAGTATACATAGATGATATGTTAATCAAATCCGAAAGGAAAGAAGATCATATCGACCACCTAAAAGAAGCCTTCGGTATCCTGAGACAGTACGACATGAAGCTAAATCCCGAGAAATGCGCCTTCGGCATAACCTCAGGCAAGTTTCTCGGCTTCTTGGTGTCACAAAGAGCATAGAAATCAACCCCGACCAGATCAAAGCTATCGAGGGAATACCCGAACTATTGACCAGCAAAAAACAAGTGCAAAAGTTGACCGGCCATATAGCCGCACTATCAAGATTCATCTCACGATCTTCCGACAGATGCCACAAGTTCTTCAACGTCCTCAAAAAAGATAACGGACTCCAGTGGAACGCAAAATGTGTCGAAGCCTTAAGAGAACTGAAGGCATATCTGTCCTCACCTCCACTACTCGCTAAAGCCGAAACCGGTGAACGCCTCCTAGTATATTTGGTAGTGTCAGAAGTAGCGGTAAGTGCATTACTCGTCCGTGAAAAGAAATGTACGCAATCACCAATTTATTATATCAGCAAAACCCTGGTCGATGCCAAAACAAGGTGCCCTCACCTCGAGAAGCTGACCCTGGCACTAGTCACGGCTTCGCGAAAGCTCAGACCCTACTTTCAGTGCCATCCCATATAGGTCGTCACGACTTCCCCCCTTAGAAGTATCTTACATAAACCCAAACTATCGGGAAGGTTGGCCAAGTAGGCCATCGAACTAAGCGAGCACGATATCACATATCAGGCGCGAACGGTGATAAAGTCACAAGTACTAGCTGACTTCGTTACCGACTTCAGCGCCAAGATAATGCCTGAAGTCGAATAGGAAGCCTCTCGCAACGTTTCCCTTCGACCTGACCTATGGGTCTTACACACCGACGACGTTTCTAACGCGTCAGGATTAGGACTGGGACTCATCCTTGAAGTCCCAATGGTCGAGGTAATCCGCCAATCTATACGATGTCCAGATATGACTAACAATGAGGCCGAGTACGAGGTTATTGCAGGACTAAAACTGGCCCTCAAATATGGAGCCCGACAGGTTATCCTTCGATGCGATTCACAACTTGTTGTTAACCAAGTAACATGGACTTATCAGATCAAAGAGCAAAGGTTGCAAAAGTACCAAACAGAAATCCACAAACTACTGCCAGAATTCGATGAATGCCGTCTCGATCAAATACCTCGAGCTCAAAACACCGAGGCAGACGACCTCGCCAAGTTAGCAGCAACAACAAAAAGCATAAATGGAAAGGACAACGTCGTCATATTACTCCAGCCGCCATTAGATCAATTTGAGGTACACTTTGTGAACTTAACCTGGGACTGGAGAAACCATATTACAACCTACTTGCAGGCGGGAACACTCCCAGCGGACAAAAAAGAAGCAAGGAAGCTCCGAATACAGGCAACTAGGTACAATATCATCAATAACGACTTGTACAAAAGGACGTTCGGCGGTCCTTTGGAAAAATTCCTAGGAACAAACCAAACCAGACGAGTACTCAAAGAGGTACATGAAGGCCATTGCGGCGCCCATATCGGTAATCGAGCACTCGTCAGATGTCTCATACGGGCCAGCTACTATTGGCCCACCATGAAAAAAAAAGCTGCAGACTTTGTCAAAAAATGTGATCAATGTCAGAAGTACACTCCCATGATACACCAAGCAGGCGAACATCTCCATTCAGTCATGACACCCTGACCATTCATCAAATGGAGAATGGACATCGTAGGGCCGCTCCCAACCGGGCGAGGTAATGTGCGTTTCCTTTTAGTTTTGACTGACTATTTATCTAAATGGGTGGAAGCAGGTGCCTTCGTCCAAATACGCGAACAGAAAGTCATCACATTCATATGGAGAAATATAATATTTCGCTTCGGCATCCCAAAGGAAATAAACTGTGATAATGGACCACAGTTCACCGGGAAAAAGACAGTTGAATTCTTGGAGAAATGGCACATCAAGCGCATACTCTCCACACCATATCATCTCGCCGGAAACGGTCAGGATGAATGCTCCAACAAAAATATATTAAATATCATGAAAAAGAAACTCGAGGACGCTCAGGGATTGTGGTCAGAATTGCTTCCAGAAGTGTTATGGGCATATCGCATGATCACGCTCAACTATGTCTAATAAAAGACTAAACGGGCGTTGCAAATATAATCCGGGGTATTATGCCCAGAGTCGATCCCACAAGGAATTTACGTATCAACCAAGTCTTTAGAATACGCTACTTTTACTCAATCAATTCTCTCAAGACTTTTTAATATAAATTGGTGGTATTTTACTAATTCTACTGACAGTAATAATAACTAGAAATTACTAACAATGTGTTGTAAACAATTATAATAAAGGTCTAAGGTTATGGTTTCCCCCGTTGGTGAATTTCCTTCTCGGATACTTCTTATAGTTTGATTAGTTGTCTCTATCAATCATGAACACTCTATCTACCATAAATCTCTCTCAAGTAATTATGATAATTTACTAGACGCACTCTCTCAAGTTACGCTAGCTAGATCGCAATACAGTTCACTTTAGATTGCACCCGAGGTATCGTTATCTCTAATCCAACCTCTAAACCCTCGGTTATGACTTTCGTCTATACTCCGGGAGTGATGTTGTTCAAACAACTACCTAAATATGCACTCTCTCTCAAGTAGATACATAATAAATAGGAACATCTAATTGAGGGCCCTTTCAATCAACTACAACAAGAACATAGTTGAAAAAATAGAGATTAATCAACCAAACTATATTAATATCACAACAAAATTCATCCCCAACGGGTTCTACCAAAACCCTAGATTAAAGAAGTTAGCTAGACATGTTCATAAGAATCAAACCCAAAATAAATTGCATAATTGAACTACAAAGTAATGAATAAAAGATGTATAAATCAATGTTTTGTCACTTCAATGGTTTCCTCTCTTTGAATCCCCCTCAAGTTGTGTTTTAGGGGTCTATTTATATGTTTAGGACAAACCATAAACGTGTAGGAAACTTCTATTCCAACCCGGAGACACTTAAACTCTTCAAAAACTCGAATTTAGCCGGAACAGGGGCCTGGCGTTTGGGCCCTGGCGCCTGGCTAACGCCAGGCTAAGGCTAGCATTTCAGCTCTAACGCCTGGCTAACGCCATGTAGGGTCAGTCGTTTCAGCTCTAACGCCTGGCTAACACCAGGCAGGGTCAGGCGTTTGGGCTCTGGCGCCCGGCTATAGCCCGGTGTACTCCTCCTCGCCTCTCGAGCGTATTTTCGATGTATTTGCATCCATTTAGCGCGGTTTCCATCTCCAATTCACCTACACATGAAATAGACTCTATTATGCACATAAAAAGTGTATTTTTATC
>MDKJ01234639.1:0-13969 GCA_005239525.1 Nicotiana knightiana
TTAATATTTATAGCAAAATAGTATAGAATTTGGGTGTGGTCAAAAAATAGTTGTTCACAGTTAGCAAGTCTAAATTTTGTATATTGTTTATTGTAAAATTTTGAGGTTTTCTCCGTCACTACTTCTCAACCCATAGTTTGGGTTCGTTACTTCTGAGTTGGTGTACTCATGTTACCCCCTGCACCTTGTGTGCAGATCCAGGTACATCGAGATCCGGTGGTAGATATTGAGCAACTGTCTGAGTTTTCATTGGAGTTGCCGAGGTAGAAGCTGGCGATCGCGACCTCTTCTTCTCTTTCTTATTCTACCTCTTGTTCTTTATTTTGAGACAATGTTGTCCATTTCTCTTTTTCTTTTGCTTTATGTTATAGTAGCTCATGACTGAGTCACACCGATCCGGGGTTGGAGGTTTAAATTTAGTTTTCAAACATTGTTTTTAAACTTCAGATACTTAATAATATCAATAAATTCGTTTAAAATTGTATTTTTACGAGAAATTAAATTTAGCTTAGTTAAAAAGAGCGGCTTGCCTGGTTCCACGACAGGCGCCATCACGATTCCGAAATTAGGTCGTGACAATCTCGCTAATTTCTGCATATCTATTACGCTTCTTTGTGTGATTTACAACTATGTTTCTCTTAAAGCCATATTTTTCTTGACTTCTCTCTATTAATTTAGAAGATAGGTGTGTTGTAATGCCATATGATTAATCATGAGATATCGATTTTTTGAATTTTTTATAAGATTAGTTGGAAAAAGGAGTAATTAATTTGATAATTCAAGAAAGGATAACAATTTCTCATTTGCTCGAGGGTTTGAATATGAGAAAGAAAAGAAAAGAGGAAAAATAAAAAGAAAATAACACTTGAGAAATATTCGAGCATTCAACTATGCATTTTATTGGCATGTGATTTTTATAATTTAAAAAAATATCGGTGAATGAAGAGGAAGATGGAGAATTGTAACTAAGATTATTGAATGACTATTGGATCTCTTAATGTCACATAAACCATGAGGATTGTGAGGAAAAGTTGACCGAGAGGGGAAAAGTCGAGGTTTTAAATTTTTCATAAAATCAATAGAAGTAAAAATGAAAATTGAGTTGATTAATTTAGGGAAAGATAATGGTACTTTCTAATTTAAAGAAGAATAGAAAAACATAAATATGTATGAAGGGCCGATAAAGAGAAAAAAATAACAAAAGAGGAATAGGAAAATTTTAAAAATATCAAGGAGATAATGAGAATATGATCAAATGAAAAGTTTTTTGTTTTTGCTTTTTCTTTATAAAATACATAAAAGCGTGAAAATAGAATCTTTTAAAAATATTTACTAGATATCTTATAGCTTGTTTGGATGATTGTTATCCATTGTATTGTATCGTATTGTTACTTTAAGAATATGATTGTTACTTAAATTTTATTATATCGTATAGTTAAATCCGTCGTTACATAACGAAGAAATGTGTCACTTTATGTAACGGTCGATTTGGTGTGATCTCGCCGTGCCTTGTCTTTCTCTCTCAATCTCTACCTTCATTATTATTAAATAATTTTATTTTATCATTTACCCTACCTTTTTATATAATAATTTTACCATGTATCATAATTTTTCTTTATAATATTGCAAGTTTATTCTTCATATTGTTGGTACGTGATATCATGAAATGATGACAGACGACACAATCTATCAAAATATTGTATTTATCAAACGATACAGTACAATACAATATGATACGATACATTATGAAACGATACATAACAACCATCCAAACAAGTTGTTAATAACAAAATTGAGATGAGAGGGATACATTTAAGTGTCTACAACTGTTCTTTTTAACTAGAAATGCATAGAATTTTGAGATAAAGAAGTAGACCAAAAATAATTTCTATAAAATGATTTAGAAATTATTTATAAATGGAACACATCATTAATTTAACTGTGCGAAGTGCGAATAAATTTACTAATTATATATAGAGACGAGTAATTGGATATGCTTTTAGATTATCAACGAGCTTATAGATAATGTACTCAAATTGAATATTGTTTATGTTAGGGATAACAGCACTATATATGATATTAAAGCAACAACGTTGATTACCCAAATCAACATTTTTCTTTATAATTGTAATTGTGGGTGATGGAGGAACTTAGTTTGTATGTATTTTTTTTATTGCTTTGATTGTTTCAGATATATGAAAAATTATTGAGATTACTAAATTTTTGATTGACATTAGTGTTTAAGTATAAGAAGGAGAGAAAATGGGTAAGATCGGAGTCTAATGTATTAAGTGATAATTCCTCTACGGGTGTAAATAAGTTTATAATATAGTATAAATAGGTAAATATTCTAAATATTGTAAACAGAAAAATGATAAGATTTCAAAAGAAAATACCTCTGGAGATAAAATTGGTCGGATAGTAAATGCGAGTCCGGAATCATGATTAAACATAGGCCTGTCAAGGATAAAAATATGCATAAATTATACATAGAAGTTGAGTGTAGATTATTATATGTGTGAAAGAATATTTAATACCTTGAGGAAGAATACATGTCACGTTGATTCAACACAAATTGATCTGATGGGACTTGAACATATGTGCGATGAATCTGATGATGTTCATATGGCTGTTGGATGCTACAAAAGAAAAACCAAAAAATAGAATAAAAAAAGATATAAATAACCCATAAACTAGTACTACTAGAAAAAAAAACTAGTTTATTAAGAATTTATATTTTCCTTTTGTTTATAAATTGGCTTGGACTTATAGCTAACTAAAAGGTGCAATTGTCACGCTGGTAACTTTAAACATTTCATCGTATCAAATATTTCTATATTATTTTTAATTAAAAATTGACGTTTATATGCCAAAAACAATAACAACAACACCAACTGTGATTACTTTTTGTTTTAGTCAAGCAAATATATGAGGTTTTGAATTTCACAAGAGTCTGAAAAGACAAATAAATAAAGAAATCTCTATATTTTGAATTCTTAACCTTTTTAAAATTGCGAATCCAAAAGGAATTAGTAAGGAGACTATATCAATTTGTTTAACATACCTTTTTAGGTTATAGGAGAGAGACAAAGCCTGATTCGAGATCTAAAGTCAATGAGTTTGAAGTGAATATTAATATTCTAATATACAAATTTATATATACGGTACCCACTTCTTTATATCTTGAAATGTTTTTGTGAAGAATTTGTTTAATTGTAAAATAAAAAAAAGAAATACCTGTGCTGCTCGGAGGGTTCTTGAGACATAAAATTATAGACTTGGGAGTCATGGTAATCAGAAATTTGTGAAACCTCCTCATGGTTATTTTCTGAAAGATCACTGTTTTGGGACCTAAATTCATACATAAAACAAAGTGTTTAGATTAAAAAAAAGGGAGTGATAAATTAGAAAATAGAAAGAGAAAAGAGATAGAAAAAACTTTACATCTTGAAACAAGAGAAATCAGAGGATGATAAATTCAATAGAAGTCTCTTCAAAATCTTGCAAATGAGTACAACATTGAGGCCAGACTTGCATCTTATTTATAATATATGCATAATAAATTCCACCATGTTAATAGATTTGTATAGATTTTACCATATTAATGAATATAAACCAGATTGATGAAATGAAATTTGTAAACTCCGAATCGGAATAAAATTCAATTTTTACACATTTCTATGCATATTGACGTGTATTTTAGAATATAATAATATTTTTGATAACGAGATTCTGCCTTTAGTTGGTGCTATAGTAAGAGTATTAGCTCTTTAGAATTTGACTTGATGAAAAAGATTTCTTTTCCTGTGGAAGCTCTCATATGAATGCTCTATATAGATGTCCAATATAATCAAATGCCATAAAAAATGATTTAAACATAAATAAATAAATAAAAGTAGCAAAGATAATTAGTTAAATAGTTCACCTTGGTACAAGAATGAGATCATCTGCCAACATACATATGAGTTGTTGTAATGCCCTCTCATCGTATAAAGAAAAGGGAAACAATATTAGGTAAAAAGAAAAGGATAATAAAGAGAGAGTATAAAAGAGGAAGAACGACGACTTTAAATGGTAAAATACTAAATAAACTATCATAGTAAAATATAACACATTGGAATGATCTTACTGCTTTAAAAGGAGTATAGAATTTTGGTCTTTCGGGTTATTTTCTTGATTTTTTTCTTGGACAGAATTGTCTTGCTGAATTTGCATGACCATATTATTTTTCTCACCCATAGAAAATCTCTATTTTTCGCTACGTGCCTCCATTTTTAACCTTTATCAAATGAATTTGTATTATTTCAGTTAAATACATTTAATTTCATATAAATAAACACAATATGTTGTCATGGGCCATCCTTTTTCCGGACGTCAGCGGCACCAGATAGCCCATGCGGCGCCTGTAGTCACCCCACACTACAATTCAGCCTTTCATCTTTCCCAGGTTTTCTAGCACGATCTTGTGCCTGTGGTGAAGCTTGCCCAGGAGGCTTACTTAAACTGTGACACCCTGTCTGATGTCTTGGCTCATGGCCTCGACTAGCTGTGGCGCTTCTCATCTGCTGGATCTCATCCATGCGCACATCCTGGGCTGGCTAAGAACATGTCCGTCCCTCGCCTAGCATTGAGCATCGCTCTTGCGTGCACAGTCCAATCTTCAAGCTTGACACTCGCCTCGTGCATCTGCACCCAGCTTGTGCTTCACACGAGTAAGGCAACCTTTAGTCCTTATCCTCTGTCATGTGTGTCTTTCATAGAATTCCCATGGTTGTCTTATGGCATGGCAAAACATATCCCTCGTGACACACTTCCATCCCACATAGTGCAGTGTCACCGCACAACTGCACATCTAGACCAACAGACCCTTGCTCGCATATTTGAACCCAAGCTATGCTTACAATCGACACATGAGGCCCCTAATATAGGTGCTTCAAGTATCCAATCGGCATAGAGGTCTTTATCCACTATTTCGGTAGCCCATAGGGCATAATCGCCCACACGTCAAGCCTCCGGCGCCCGTTGTGTGGCCAACACTAGCCCAGAGGTGTCGCGTCGTCCATAGAGTTCCCAAGCTCGTATGGATACCTAAGAAACCCCTTTGAGATGTCCAGGAAAGCCCTTGAGGTTCCCCCTCAAGGTATCTCACTTCGTGCGGCTTGGTGGCAGCACGCACGGGGGAGGCTGACTGAGCTTCAACACCTCTGCACCCCTTACATATGCTTAAAATAAAAAAGTCCAAGATTCCCTAGTAGACATGTTTTGGCTAGAGAATCATAATGATACTTTCTCACTCATCCGAAATCCGAATAAGGCGATGACTGTTCCTAAAGCTTTGTTTTGACTTCCTTCACACTTCCATGAAGTTTCACCCCATCCCATACTCGTGAAAATAGTTATATCCTTCAGACACTTCAGCAAATTATGACAATGCCACTTCCCCTGGCGAAGTCAAGTCCATAGGCCGGGTACGACACCTATTGTGCAACCACACATCAGTTGGGTTTTACCGATCTCCACGTGGCTGGGTTCATTTTACCGAGCCTATTACGGCCGGGTAAGATATGATGATTATGTTTCCCACAAAGGAATATGTTTTAAAAGTTTATGTGTGTGTGTATATATATAGATATATATATATATATATATATATATATATATCTATGTATCACACATTTCATGTCAGTAGCCCTCAGAGGTACCCAAATGTTAGAGGTTGTATATTCTCTATCCCTGTTTACATTACTGTTCTTACTTATGATTTCCTGCCATACGTACTCAGTATTTTATTCATACTGACGTCCTTTTTATTTGTGGACGTTGCATGTCGTGTTGCATGTCCTGATAGACAGGTAGACGCAGCTCCCCCACCATAGTAGGCTTCCCAGTTCAGCGGTTATTGGCGAGATCCCTTCTCCGGACTTGTCGTGGTCTTGGTATGCATTTTTGTTATAGACATTATGCGTATGTCGTGGCCCTGTTCCGGCAATGTTTCAACACTTATGCTCCTTTAGAGGCTCATAGACAGGTGTCGACTCATGTATAGTTTGGTATGCCTTGTTTGCTAATTTTTGTTGTATAGTCTTTCATGCAGCGTTGTAGCTCGTACCTTATATGTAGTTTCTTGGCAGCCCTGTCATCCCATGTTATGTATGTTCATGCAATTATCATTCATTGTTGGTTGTTCATGATCCATATCTACCATTTATATTGATCTCGTCGGCCCTTAAAGATAATAAGGAAGGTTAGATAAAATGGACGTTGGTGCTCGGCAAGTATGGCCCGGGTGCTAGTCATGATCCTCCAGTTTAGGTCATGACAAACTTGGTATCAGAGCAAGTTTGACCTAGGGGTTGTCTATGAGCCGTGTCTAGTAGAGTCTTGATTATGGATGTAGCGCACCACATTTATAATCAGGAGACTACATGACATCTAGGGTTGTTACCTTCTTCCTGAATCTAGATCGTGCGTAGAGTTGAGTCTTTAGTTTACATATCTAATATTAACCTTGTTTTCTTTCAGCGATGCCTTCGACTAGGAAGCAATCGATTAGTAGATGACTTGATACAGCTACGGGAGAGGGTACCAGTCAGATGCCTCAAGCCAGAGCAGGACAAAGTGAGGCTCAGAGTGAGATGCCGTCTCATACCTCATCTACTCCGTCTCTGCTAGAGGATATTAGGAGGCACCCAGCACCACCAGTTCCTCCGTCTAGCACTACAGACTAGGATATGCAGAGTGCGGTGCAGTTGTTGACTAGCTTGGTACCTGATCAAGATCAGAGGCAGAATACCGGTGGAGTTGATAAACCAGCTAGTACCAGAGTTTGTGATTTTATTAATCTAGACCCTCCAGTTTACCGGATCAGATCCCAAGGAGGACCCGCAGACTTTTATTGACCAGGTTCATCGTACTCTGCGGGTTATGCATGCTACTGATACAGAGGCGGTAGAGTTGGATTTTATCGGTTACGGGATTTAGTGGTTTTCTGGTATGATAGTTGGGAGAGATCCAGGGGTCCGAACGCTCCTCAAGCTATGTGGAAAGAATTTTCTGAGGCCTTTCTTCGTCACTATTTGCCAGTTGAGATACGACGAGGTAGAGCTGATAAGTTCTTGAACCTTAGACAAGGTAATATGAGCGTGCGACATTATAGTATGCAGTTTGATTCTTTAGCAAGGTATGCTACCTATATGGTGGCCGATATAAGTGATAGGGTGCATATGTTCATGAACGAGTTGGGACCACATCTGATAAATGAGTGCACGACAACCTCCTTGGGGGAGAGCATGGATATTTCCCGTACTCAGACTTATGCCCAGATCGTAGAGGATCGTAAGCGCCAGCAAAGGGAAGATAGGGAGCAGGATAGGGTCCAACATAAGAGGGCGAGATTTGTAGGGTATTCTTATGACTTTAGAGGCAGTGTCAGGCCCCGGTCTTCGAGGATTTCGGCGCCACCTGTAGCTAGTGCTCCTCCACAGTTTTAGAGTCCTCGGTATGATCGATTTACCTATTCTGGTCCAAGTCATAGTTTGCAGGCATCAGGCTCGCAATATCATAGGGATACTAGTTAGGCGAGAGCCCCAACACCCCGTTGTGATCAGTACGGCAAGGCCCACTTTGGACTGTTCCGTCGAGGTTCTAATGCGTGCTATTCTTGCGGTCAGCCTGGCCATATGATGCGGGATTGTCCTGATAGAGAAGGTGGTGGTATGGCTCAGCCGACTGGATCTATGTCTGGTTCTTGCTCATCAGGTCGACCTCCAGCACGGGGTTTTCAGCAGTCTACAGGTCTTGGTAGAGGTAGAGGTGTAGTGTCGTGTTCGAGTGGTGCTCAAAATCGAACCTATGCTCTAATAGGTCGAGAGGATCTCAAGTCGTCTCCGGATGTATATGCGTTGATTCATTCGCGATCTACATTATCATATGTTACACCTTTTGTGGCTAATAAGTTTGGCGTTGAACCTGAATTGATAAGTAAACCACTTGCGGTATCTACTCTGATAGGAGATTCTGTGATTGCTAGAAGGGTATATAGAGGTTGCATAGTGATGATTTGTAGTCGTCAAACCTTGCAGAATTTATTTGAATTAGAAATGGTTGATTTTGATGTGATAATGTGAATGGACTGGTTGGCCTCATGCTATGCAAGTTTATTATCGTACGAAGATGGTTAGGTTTCAATTTCCTGATGAACCCGCCATCGAATGGAAGGGGAACATTGTTACACTGAAAGGTAGGTTTATTTCCTATCTTAAGGCAAGGAAGATGATCCCAAAAGGTTGCATTTATCATCTCGTTCGCGTTAGGGATGCGTAGGCGAAGCCGCCTACTCTACAATTAATCCTCGTGGTCAATGAATTTCCAGATGTTTTCCCAGATGAACTCCCAGGTCTTCCTCCTGAAAGGGAGATTGATTTTAGAATTGATGTGTTGCCTGACACTGAACCCATATCTATTCCTCCATACAGGATGGCCGCGGTAGAGTTGTAAGAATTGAAGGCGCAATTGAAGGGCTTGCTAGATAAGGGATTCATTAGGCCTAGAACTTCACCTTGGGGTATGCCAATCTTGTTCGTGCGGAAGAAATATGGGTCGTTAAGGATGTGTATTGATTATCGACAATTGAATAAGTTTACTATAAATAACAAGTATCCACTTCCAAGGATTGATGGCATGTTTGACCAACTCCAGAGTGCCAAGTATTTCTCCAAGATTGACTTACGTTCAGGGTATCATCAGGTGAGGGTTAAGGAGAAGGATATTCCAAAGACGGCCTTCCGGGCAAGATATGGGCACTGTGAGTTCTTGGTGATGTTGTTCGGGCTAACAAATGCCCCAACACCTTTTATGGATCTCATGATACTGTATTCAGGCCCTATCTTGATGTGTTCGTGATCGTATTCATTGATGACATTTTGGTGTATTCTCATTCAGAGGCAGAACATGCGGGCCACTTGCAGATAGTATTACAGACACTTCAGGATCGTAAGTTATATGCTAAGCTTTCCAAATGTGAATTCTTGTTGAACTCAGTAGCATTACTTGTCCATGTGATATCTGACAAGGGTATTACTATCGACACTCAAAAGATCGACACAGTACAGAATTGGCCGAGACCTACAACACCATCAGAACTCCGCAGCTTCTTGGGGTAAGCAGGATATTATAGGCGATTTATAAAAGGGTTTTCCTCCATATCAACACCACTGACTAAGTTAACACAGAAAGCTACTAAGTTCCAGTAGTGAGATGCTTGTGAATGAAGTTTTCAGGAGTTAAAGAATCGATTGACATATGCGCCAGTGCTCACTCTCCCAGAAGGATTAGAAGGTTATGTGGTATATTGTGATGCCTCAGGTATAGGTTTGGGGTGCGATATTCATCAATCCCGATATTCCATCCATCCAGCTCGACAAAGATGTATCATGATGTTAAGGATCAGTATTGGTGGGATAACATGAAGAAATCTATTGCAGAATTTGTAGCCTAGTGTCCTAATTGTCAACAAGTACCGAGCGAAGAACTTTAGTACACCTATAGATGCCCAGAGGGGCAACTTGTCAAAGTTCTGTATATATGTTCCCAAAGTGAGGCCTAGGCATTGACTAAAAGTAGGAGGGAAAATGAGAGAAGAGTTGCATAGATGCACATACAAGGACAAAGTCAGACGGGCTGCGTGACAAAAGGTAGCAACAATTACAAGATTGGAAGAATTCGGAATACTAGTCGTGGTGTGAGAAAGAGGCCTAAAGGGGAGAATGCCCTGACTTTTGGATTTATTCACAGAACAATTGCGTAGATGGCAAGGAAAACATTAAAATATTTGTAAGAGCTATAGGTTATGAGACTAATAAGCGCATTAGTTAACACTCGAGGACGAATGTTCCAAATGGGGGAATGGAGTTATACCCCATATCTTCGTTCATGAGATTCGTAAGTCAATTGATGCAAGCTCAAAAATGAGATCATATTTGAAAGTACATAAAGTAAGTTAATCATGTTACCTTGGAGGTTACAAATATTTAAGATCATGAATAACAAGTACCAAGAGGATTGGAAATCTTAGAAGCTAAACCAATTGATGAAAATAAGTTTCGTTGAAAGTCGACAAGTTTGGATTGTTATAACATGTGCTTTAGGGTGAGAATATGGTTCTTAACATGATAAGGAGGTTATTCTATGAGTTACTTTTGTCGTATGATAGTCGTGTGCTACGTTTTGAAGTCAAGCAAGTTGTGGAACAAAAGTTGGACCATTTACCCATGATAGTACTATAAGAAAGATATGTTATGTTGGTACTCGGTTGAGTAAGGTACCGGGTGCCTGTCATGGCCCTTGGGTTTGGGTCGTGATAGAAGTGGTTCAGCTAGCCAATATGAGAATCAAATTGTTAGACTCTGATGACGGATGTGTTACTGTATATAATACATCAGAATCATCTTTGGTAGCCGAGGAAAAAGCACGGCAATATGAAGATCCTACATTAGTATGATTGAGAGAGAGCATTCAGCAGCGTAAAATTACGGCTATTGAGATCAGATCATATGGGGGCACTGAGATACCAGGGCCGATTATGTGTGCCTAATGTGGCTGGGTTGAGAGAGAAGATTATGATTGAGATTCATCAATCCCGATATTTCATCCATCCCCGCTTGACAAAGATGTATCATGATGTTAAGGAGCAGTATTGGTGGGATAACATGAAGAAGTCTATTGCAGAATTTGTAGCCCAATGTCCTAATTGTCAACAAGTAAAAATCGAACATCAGAAACCCAGTGGATTGCTTCAGAATATAGAGATTCCGACCTGGAAATGGGAGGTGATTAATATGGACTTCATTATTGGATTACCTCGCTCTTATCATAAGTTTGACTCCATATGGGTGATAGTTGATCAATTTACAAAATGTGCCCATTTTCTGCCAGTTAAAACAACTTACACAATTGAAGATTATGCGAAGTTGTATATCAAGTAAATTCTTAAGCTTCATGGTGCGGTATCTATTATATCATACCGAGGAGCGCAATTTGCAGCTAACTTTTGGAGGTCGTTCTAGAAGGGTTTAGGCACACAAGTGAATCTCAGCACTGCATTCCAACAACAGACTGACGGATAGGTTGAACGTACCATTCAGACACTTGAAGATTCCTACGAGCATGTGTTCTGGATTTCAAGGGGAGTTGGGATAACCATCTTCCACTCATAGAATTTTCCTACAATAATAGCTACAATTCCAGTATTAAAATGGCTCCGCACGAGGAACTATATGGGAGGAGATGTAGATCACCACTTGGATTGTTTGAAGTCAGTGAAACAGAACTATATGGGCCAAAATTGATTCACCAAGTCATTGAGAAGGTGAAATTGATACAAGAGCGGCTAAGGACGGCGCAAAGTAGGCAAAAGTCTTATTCCGATGTCCGACGTCGCGATCTAGAGTTTGAGGTTAGTGATTGTGTTTTCCTGAGGATCTCGCTGATGAAGGGTGTCATGCGTTTTGGGAAGAAGGGTAAGTTGAGTCCACAGTATATCGGTCCGTACAAAATTCTTCGACGAATTGAACAGGTTTCTTATGAGTTAGAATTGCCATCGGAATTTGAATTTTTCCACCCGATATTCCATGTATCTATGTTGAGGAAATTATTGGAGACCCTTCTAGGGCCACCCCTATCAAATATGTACAAGTTATAGAGGATCTATCATATGAAGAAGTGCCAGTGGCGATATTAGATTGACAAGTCCGCAAGCTGAGAACAAAGGATGTAGCTTCCATCAAAGTATTGTGGAGGATCTAGTTTTCTCTTAATTTACCTGGAATTACGGGGTGATCTACCCACCAAATTTAAGATCTATGAGTCTAGTTTTCAAAACATCAAACTGTTCATCGATACTATCTCGGAGTATAGAGATATTCACATTTTTGCGAGACTGCGCCAAGCAGCTATCTATGGGCCCACATAGGCGGTTTAAAACATATTGATATATATAAGATGCCTCAACCCCGTTATTAGTCATTATTTTTCAGTATATCCATACCTTAGAACCCTAAAAAAACTCTCTCACATTTCTCTCATGATCCAAGACTAAAACAAAGGGCAAACAACACAAATCAAGTGTCGGGAATCCCGTGGCGCTAGTAAGTTTCTTGTTCTTCTAGTTGTTTCTGATTTATGTGTTGTTCCAGCTCGTCTGGGAGGTTGTTTTAAGTCGTTTACGACTCCCTCAAGTTTTTAATATCAACCCTAGGTGATTTTTCTTCCGTGTTCTTGCGGCAGCATTGGAGGGATATTTCGTTGACAATTAAGGTCAAATTGGAGTTTTTCTTTCTGTTTAAAGGTATGTAACCTATTACTCTACATGTATTTAAGATTTTCCAAGTTTCAGCTAATCCATTGAAGCTAGAATTTGTGAAATATATATCGAAAGTCTTGGTAGTAATGTTGTTGGTTAGTGGACGGTTTTGGGAGGCTCAATATGATTATTATTGATGTTGTTTGGGATGTTTGGTGATTGTTTTGATTTGTGTGAAGTCATATATATAGGGGAGGTGCTGTCCGTTTCGTCGTAAAATATGGTGTGGTCGATACATAATAGTTACGACGCTTAAACGATAACGATAGTGTCGTTTCTCTTATTGTAGACTAAGGAGTCGTGACATTTGCATAGCTTGAGGTTGGGCAGTATATATACAAGGTATGTAAGGCTATCCCTTTCCTTCTTTTGCACGTCTCCGATTGTACATAAGGTAATGAACGAGTTTCCAAAGATACTCTACTCTTAGAAGCTAGCAGTACTTACATTGTTTCCCTTCTTATGGAACAATTGATATTGAGGTTGCTTCTTTTATTCTTATGTTATCGATGTTGTTAGTACTTCCTGATTCTTATAAGATTCTTGATGAAGAGTTAGTCCTAATAATGTGTACGGAGAATACCGACCTTACGTTACTCCTAAAGGTTCAGAATATGATTCCAATAAGTCCAACATGAATTATATATATGTATCTATTACTCTACTGAGACGCGCTATAGCCGGCCGGATACGACTCCTATTGTGCAACCACTAATCAGTTGGGTTTTACCGAGCTCCACGTGGCCGAGTACGTTTTACCGAGCCTATTATGGCCGGGTACGATATAATGAAGATGATGCCCACAGAGGCGTATGTTTTAAAACTTTATGTATATTATATGTATGTATCACGCATTTCATGTTAGTAGCCCTCAGAGGTACCCAGATGTTAGAGGTTGTATATTCTCTATCCTTTTTTACATTACTCTTCTTACTTATGTTTTCCTGCCTTACATACTCAGTACTTTATTCGTAATGATGTCCTTTTTGTTTGTGAACGTTGCATGTCAAGCTGCAGGCCCTGATAGACAGGTAGATGCAGCTCCCCCACTGTTGCGCCCCCCTTTTTCCTCTCCTTTCAGATCGGTCGGGGGTTTTGACATTATTGGGAAAACTCATTTCCTTTTGGGATAAGGGATGTGAAGGATTTGAAGAGTCTCCACCTAACGAATTAAGGTTCGTTAGGCACCTATTAAGGATTACAATAACACTAATTTAATAACCAGAGATTGGGTAAGGGCTTGGAATTACTCCAAGGGGAAGGCGTTAGGAACCCCTCAAAGTCCACAACTGTGGTTCCCGGCCAAACAAGCTTTGTGAATTCAAGCAAGTAGCAAATAGGAAGTCAAAGTATACACATGGAAACAAGTAATGGTTTTGAAAAAGATTCGCAATCTAAGCACACATATGTAATAAAGTTTTGAAAGATTTATGGTCTAAGCACACATATGTAGGGGATAGGGGAGTCCTAAGTTGTTTATCTTATAGGATCACATGAATGAAATGCTCGGTAATCACTCCTCAGTTAGGGGCTACACGTGGCATTAGCGCACTGGTCATCATATCCATATCTACGCTTTACCCCACCCCTTAGCGGTTATTAAGCGAGTTT
>ML417574.1:0-127750 GCA_005239525.1 Nicotiana knightiana
GGGGAGAGGGGAGGGAGAAATTAATCTTACCCACTAAATTTATTAATTAACTAGGTAATGTCTCGTTACCTGGTAATTAACTAATTACCCGTATAATTAAGAATTATCTCAAATTACCTAAAAATACTATTTATTTTAAATATACTTTGTACATCATACTATCACGGCCATATGGTACCTTATATGGTACTAGTCCATAAATATCGGGTATTATTGCTCGACCCGTATTTTATCCCAAATCGTCAACCTTCAACGAAACTCATTTTCTTTAATTGTGTACCTTTTATCCTTCATGACATTAACTTATTGCTTATTATAAATAGCATAAATACGTAACCCTCAAGATAATCTCATCCCCGAGTCTACGTTGATTAACTGAAGACGAAATCTTGACGTACGAAAATGTAAGATGTAAATAGACCCTAGCATATATTGAAATAAACATAGTAGCAGAGAAGGTCCCTCGTGGTTCAAGACTCGGAATGAGTCGATCTGGGACCGTGCAAACATCAGAAAACTCATACATGGATGAGCTCCTCAACTTTCGTTAGGAGATACATGCCCGGATGGATCAAATACTTAGGGCCCCACCAGTTCTTAGGGGAGAGAATGCAAAAAAATATGCAAAGTTTCCATTTAAACCAAGTGAAGCTCCGGCACTGATCTAGAAAAGATTCAAAATACTAAATATGAGGCATACCTCGTACCTCTTATAGAAATCTATGATGACCGGGTCCAATGTAAAGGGATAAGTGTAAACACTTCGGTATCCCTTGACATGGGTGGTAATGGCTTCATCGGGGTCAGGGATCAATATGCCCTTATCAACCCTGTTACAGTCTTTTCAGACTGTTGGGAGGATTTCTTCAGTGTTCGAGCATATGTACCTAGAACCTCCTCACACCGGTCTTGTACGAATGAAGGTTTTTCAACCTTGAAATCGGAGCTGATCGAGCATCTTCTAGGGACGAACATTTTTATAGGGGGTTCAGGTACTGGTTCGTTAACAATAGTGCATGAAACGGTCCCTTCAGCTTCAACAGCCGACCGTGAAGTAGAAGGGGCATCTTTCTGGGGAATGTTTTAAAAGTTTTTTCCATTTCTTTGGAAAATGGAGGAAAAATTGAGAAAGAACGGAAGTTGAAGGATTGTACGTGTTGGCTTGAGGTGAAGAGTTCTTGCAAAGGATCTCAAATAATCAGAGTAAAAGTGCTAGAAAGTATTGAAATCTTAAAGATACGAGGGTAGAAGGTTTGGATGTAAAGTTAAAATGAACAAAGGAAGGGGTATTGATAGTATTTCAGCGACGATTGCATCTAGGAATGGCCGATCGGCAGCTGACACGCATACTGACACTAAGAAATGTTTGACGAGACATTTCGGTTGTTTTGTCGTTTCTGTCACGGTGTATCAGAGTAAGAATTGGAAACTCATGTCATTTCTCGTCGTCAACTCTCCGAAAAGTGAGCGGACTATCTGTATACGGCTAATATTGAGCTCGAGGTGCATCCTAGCCTCCGACATGGTAAGACAGGCTCGAGACATTGCAATAAAGGACTGAAGATCGACCCTAAGTCCCACCAGGCTAGAACCCAGGGGCAGGACGCCCGTCTTCGAGAATATCAAAGGCATGATCCTGGAATCGGTTCTAGACTCCAACGACTTCGAAGAAACATTTTCACCATAGTCAACAGAAGACCGAAATATCCGTGACCAACTGGATATTACGGTAGAAATCTCAGCACATATCAATAAGGAACCGACAATCAGTGAATCAAGAGATCTTTTACCTTTTACAGAATTGTATCTAAAGTAGGACTCTCATACTATATAAAGGGGGTATGATCATTCATAAAAGACATTGTAACACGCATTCCAATGCAATATATCATTATTTCCTGTTATTAGTTCTTTTCCTTTCGTTCATCAATGCTTGTTGTTATGAGCTCGGATCGAGGGAAAAAAATATTTCACTGAGGCTTAAATCGTCTTCCTCGTGTGGTTTGATCTTACTTTATCCTTATTTATTTAGTTTGTTTTTATTTACTGCTTTGTGTCAAATAAATTCGCGTATCCTTAAAATCATTTACAAGTTTAATTGTTATCCGATTTTGAGGGTAAACATTTTTTATTTTTGAATTAAAACCGTGCAAAGCTGATGGTCATTTTTACTTTTTAATTTGCATTACAGCAATAATTTCTTATTTTGATTTTTAATTTTGCGGTTAAGAGGGTCCTCTCTGTCCCATTTAAAAAGGGGAATATTATTTTCTAGACCCAAAAATAGATAGGATGGGGCGAAATTTACTACTACTATTAACCAGATTTCGTGTAGTGCTCATGAAAAAGCGAAGGATAACTGCATAAGTACTCTGCAAGATTGGATAATTTGGGAGTCACTCGTATGTCCGTTGTACTTTTTGCTTCACTGTTCGTACCCCTCTTTGAAAAACATCATGTTCAATAAACAACAGAGATAGAAAATCCAAATATTGGTCTTTTTCCTTTTGGAAAGTACTACTATATATTAAGATCACTTGGGATGCTCCGCCTGCCGGGTCCACAAAGCACGTGATTTTTCTTGAATATGTTTATCATTAGATTGCTATTGAATTAGTCCCATTTGAGATTATATTTATTTCATATTTAGTTATAGGTATTAGCTAACTTCGAAATAAGTTTTGTATTAAAATAATAAAATTATCTACCTCGTATAAAAGGTGTAATAACTAATTTTATGGAATAAATATTTTATGGATTCTCCTTATTTATCTGATCTCTGTACCAAATGACCCCTGCAGGAGTTATATTATCTACTTTGAAAAATTAAGTTGACTTTTACATTTTGTGTTCATTTGTCTTAAAATGATACTGAGTTTAAGTTCTTATACATTAATTATATGAATATTGACATAATCAGTTGCATAAAATAATTATAAATATATTTTAATGATTAGTATAGTATGTAACTTAATAAAAAGGGTAATTAATCTACTATCTTACGCTAAATTAAAAAGAGAAGTAATAAATATTATCTCATACAACGCATAAAACTTAAATCTTTTTTAAAAATTCTTAAATATTTGAGACTCCAAACTTTGTAAAAATATCACTAACAACAATGCCGTCTCCACATTTAAATTTGAATGTAGACTAATAACATGACGAAACAAAGGAGGATGAAAACAGAACTCGAGAAAATTCATTTTGATTTGCAAAACCAAGAGGTAACAAAATCTTGAACATAAAACTGGGACATATTTTGTAAATAAATTGATTTTACTTAATATAGCCTGTTTGGCCAAGCTTCTCGAGAGGTCAAAAATATTTTTTTCTTTCCAAAAGCACTTTTTTCCCCAACTTGAGGTGTTTGGCCAAGATTTTTTGAAAAACAATATGCTTTTGGGAAGAAGCAGAAGCAGTTTCTGAGAAGTAGAAAAAGTAGCTTCTTCCCAAAAGCAGAAGCAGTTTTGACTTTTCTTCTTACCAAAAATACCCTTAACAAAATATAGTATATACCAAAATAACTGTTAAACCTAATACTTAGAATATTAATGTATAAATATTTTTTATTATTTTTAGGATAGCTTTCTAATATATAGTGATTTTAGGGGTGAATACTTTTATATTTGTTGAATGATTTTGATATATTTAACGTATATTAAAAGAATTAAGTACTTTCAAGTTTTATTTTCATATTTTACTAAAATAAAATGAAAATATTTAATTATTGCATGTAATAACAAAATTTTAGAGATTATTTATTTACTTATAATTTTAACTATTAAGTAAATCTATTCATGTCCTTATTTGTAATTCGATACATAAAAACACTTTCAGAAAAACTTGATCAAACACAAATTATTGCTCAAAAGTGTTTTTCAGAGTTATTAGCCAAACACAAACTACTTCTCTCATTTAAAAAAAATACTTATCAAAATAAATTAATTTTTACAGTTTGGCCAAACAGGCTACTAGTAGAGGAAGGGAATTTGGTCCATACAATGAGTTTGAAGTTTGAACTATACTTTTATAAATTATGACTTTGTACTGCTATAAGGTATATATCAATTCACATATATAAAATTTTAATAGTCCCTATCAACTTTAGTCAACGTAATTCGTAGAACTTTTGTCACTATCTAAAAGCTATTAGATTCGTTGAAAGAAGATAAGAAGGAAAAGAAAAGGCAAAAGATATCAAGGTGTCCAGGTTCATATTGCTCAGTGGAGGAATATATCTTGATTCTTGAGTGAGAATATTTTTTTCAGACTCCGCTAAGAGAAGAATCCAACATAAAGTTAATGGATGTAAACTAACAAGTTAGTTATTATTTTACTATCCACTAATGATTGACATAGTAATTTACATATAATTACTTATTAAGTAATTGGATATGTGAATATTATTTTTATCATCAAATATATAGTACTAACTCTTTTTTTCAACATAAAACAATTTTTCTCGGATTTCTGACCAATTTTGTTACTAGAATGTTTATTTGGTTTCTCATAACGGTCAGTGTTTTCTGAAAATTGCAGTCAAGAAACTTGTAGTAACAGAAATGTATTATTTCCTTAAGTTATGACATAACATGATAAAATTATATGGTTGATGCATACATTAAATTCTGTCATATTTAACTGCACTTGATCTGGGACTTTCTGTGTCATATTACCTTTAGGGGGAGGGCATTTACTTGAATGGTTTACCGGATGGCATATTTCGTTTTTGCAAATAAATAAGGGGAGATAAAATGTACACAAAATTACAAGTGGTAGTGAATTTTAATTTATGTTACTACGATGCGAATTGTGATATTTACAAAGCTGAGCCTGGTTGGGAAATCCATACAGTGTAGCTTCCCCCAAAATAAGAATAGAGAAATATATAATTTTTTGTATATTAATATACAATATTCACATTTTATAAAGAATATATATTTTATGTATATTTAATTAATGGCTATAATTTTTTTTTATGGGTCAGCTAAATATATTAAAAGCCCTGAAAAACTGGCCTCTCCAGTCTCCTTCCAGTTAAGGGCTCCCATATCTCACACCACGGGCGGAAAGCCGCGTAAGAGAAATTATATTAACAAACTGTCTCGTCTTTTGAGTGGTTGAGAAGGCCACTGTTTCCTCTTATTTCTCCTTATCAACCACTAATTTCTATATGATTTAATGCTTTATATACCCCAATAGTAACTTTGACCCGCAATCCAACAATTAATTGTTTGCATCAGGGATTTATTTTTTTGAAAAATTTGGAGTCGCATGGCCCTTTATTTGTCATGGTATAAACCATTATCCTTTTATTCTAAATGAAAATTTATTAAAACAAAAAGAGTATTGAGATGCAATTGTCCAACCGGTGCTCATTGGAGAATTGAGTTATAGTTCAGGGACAAAATCATTATATCGTTCTGAAATATAGGGCTCAGCCGTTAATGAAAGGGTTGAAAATCATAAAATACACTACTTACAGAAAAGGTTGTACATGACGATGAGCCAATGTCATTGTATACCATTAAAATCGGGCTTGCCCAATTTTGTAATCGAGATCGGGGGGCAGGTCAATGTTCGACCTCATATTGTATTGGACCATGACACGAAGGTAGATTGTCAAGTTCATGAATCAGTGACCGATCAAGATCAAGATCAAGCGGGATAGGGACCGAGCGAGATCGAAGGAAGCCTCCTGGATCGAATAACAGAAAGCTGAGATATCCGTGACCGGGCAAGGATCGTGGCGGAAATCTCGGCACGTATCAATTCAAGACCGGTTAATTAGCCAATCATGGGATTTCCTTCTGTATTTAGAATTGTACCATAAGTAGAATTACTCTACTATTTAAAAGGGGTTCTAACTATTTTGTAATCATCACATTCATGCATAACGAAGCAATATATTACATTTTCTCTCTTAGGCTCTCTTACTCTGTTGTTCAGTTCTTACTTTTCAATAACATACTCAGTTGGTTCGAGGGCGACCTAGCTCGAGTGCCAAAGCTTCGCATTACATTGGTTTGCTTTATTTTACAGTTAATTTCCAATATAAATTTTCATATTTCTCAGTTTGTGCCAAGTGAAATCACATATCCTTAAAATCACTTATAAATTTAATTGTTATTCGATTTTTAAGGATAAACAGTTTGACGTCCACCGTGGGGCTAAGGAATATAGTGATTGCCTAGTACTAATTTTCGTAACACACACTGCTTTACACTTGTTCTTGTAACCGTTTTTTATTCCAGGATCAGCATGTCGAACTCTCAAGCAACACCCCCATACATCGACAATGGCCTCGATTTTCATGGAGAAAACGACAACATAGCCTCCCTAGGGAACGAAGTGCCTCCAGTTGACCTCGAGGGAGTACCAGCTGCAGACCCCATCGACGTCAATTCCCATGTTGCCATTAATGCAAATCTGGCAGTCGACCCCAAAAATAGCATTCACAGAGACGTTCGATCAACCGGTCCGAATGCTCAGGGCGGCGAAGAAGGCGGTATCAACCTTCAAATAATATTCGAAATGTTGCAGGCTCAACAAGCTGCAATAGCACGACTCTAAAATCAGAACCATGCACCGAGTAGGATCGAGCCTGAGCCATCACAAGAAGTTGTTCACAGGCCGAACAAGTGCCGTCAAGGTCAAACGTGAATGAATCAAGGACCGACCCCGCTATCATGCAAATTCTCTCGGAGCTGACAAAGCAAATTGAATTTGGAGAGAAGAAGATTGAAGCAAATGACAAGAAAATAGAAACATATAATTCCAGAGTGGATCAAATTCTGGGGGCACCATCGATTTTGAAGGGTTTGGATTCAAAGAAGTTCGTGCAAAAACCCTTCCCCCAGAGCGCAACTCCTAAACCCATTCCGGAGAAATTCTGCATGCCATAAATTACCAAGTACAATGGAACTACCGACCCCAATGAGCATGTCACTTCTTACACATGCGCAATTAAGGGGAACGATCTAGAGGACGATGAGATCGAGTTCGTATTGCTGAAGAAATTCGGGGAGACCTTATCAAAAGGAGCGATGATATGGTACCATAACCTGCCACCCAACTTCATTGATTCTTTCGCCATGCTCGCAGATTCCTTCTTTAAAGCACGCACTGGAGCCATAAAGGTCGAGTCTACAAAGTCGGACCTCTTCAAAGTGAAGCAGAAAGACAACGAGATGCTCAGGGAGTTCGTGTCTTGATTCCAAATGGAACGCATGGATCTATTCCCGGTCGCTGATGATTGGGCCGTTCAGGCCTTCACTGAAGGGCTAAACATACGAAGTTCGGTAACCTCACAATAATTAAAGCAGAACTTGATCGAATATCCAGCTGGACCTAGGCCGATGTGCATAATCCGTACCAATCAAAGATTAGGGTCGAAGATGACCAGTTAGGAACTCCTTTCAGGTTCGTTTATTTAACTAGGCCCGTCAATAGAGTTAAAAGGGATATTGAGTGGTAAACATGGTCAAACAGAGATTGATACCAGCCATACGGTGGAGATTGGAGAAACAGCGGGCCTGTACACAACCCCATTCGAAGGGATAGAAGGAATGATCGAGGACAGAGCTCTCGAGGGCTCATGAGTAAGAGTGGTTTCGAAAGGAATATCGTGCCCAATGAAGCACCTCGACTATCAGAATACAACTTCAACATTGATGCGTGGTGCATTAAAGACACCAGATGAACTCGACTTCTACAGACTGATCCGGCCTAGAGAAATCCTAGTCAAATGTTCAAGTATCATGGCACCCATGGTCATAGAACAGAAGATTGCAGAAAACTGAGGGAGGAGGTAGCCCGTTTGTTCAAGGAGGGGCATCTTCGAGAATTATTAAGAGATCGGGATAAGAACCACTTCAAGAACAGAGATTCAAAAAGACAGTATGAGCAAGAGGAGCCGCATCATGTAATCCACATGATTATTGGTGGGGTCGATATTTCTCAGGGACCCGTGCTTAAACGTACCAAGGTGTTGGTCATGAGGGAAAAGCGGACTCGATATTATGTACTGGAAGGGAACTTGTCTTTCAACGACGAGGATGCTAAGGGGATCTTACAACCTCACAACGACGCCCTGGTAATATCTGTTCTTATGAATAAAACTCGAGTTAAACGTGTTTTGATTGATGTAGGTAGCTCGACCAACATTATTTGATCGAGGGTCGTAGAAAAGCTCGGCCTACATGATCAAGTTGTGCGCGCTGCTCGAGTACTTAACGGCTTTAGCATGGCATGCAAAACTACCAATAGTGAACGTGGCCGGGACTTTCCAAGAAACAAACTTCCATGTGATCGGGGGTGACATGAGGTACAATGCCCCATTCGTAAGGCCATGTATCCATAACATGAGGGCAGTACCCTCGACCCTTCACCAGGTTCTGAAGTTCCCAACACTGGAGGGAGTCAAAACGGTATACAGGGAACAGCCCGCCGCCAAGGACATATTTGCAGTCGACAAAGTAATACCGATATCGGCACTCTCATCGGTAAAGGGATTGGATTCGAAGGGAAAACAAGAGGTCAAATAGCAACCACAGACACCGAACTCGACCCAATCAGTGAAGCAAGGGGCTGATGAGGATGACGACTATTGGATCCCTCGATCCTTCATTATTCCTGATGACTCTGATGCCACCAAGTCAATGGTCAAGGAGCTGGAACAAGTCATAGTGATCGAGCATCTGCCCGAACGAAAGGTATACCTGGGCATGGGGTTAACCCCCGAGCTCAGGAAAAAACTTATTCAATTCCTTTTAGCTAACATGGATTTATTTGATTGGTCCCATCTCGATATGACAGGGATCCCATCGAAAATCAATGCCCATAAATTAAGCTTGGACCCGAGGTTTTATCCGATGAAACAAAAAAGAAGGCCCCAGTCTGAGGTTAAGCATGCATTCATCAAGGACAAGGTAACCAAACTTCTCAAAATAGGATCCATTCAGATGTAAAGTATCCCGAATGGTTAGCAAACATAGTGGTAGTCCCTAAGAAGGACTTTAAACTTATAATGTGCGTAGATTATAATGAACTGAATAAAGCATGCCCTAAGGATTCTTTTCCTTTGCCTAATATTGATCGTATTATCGATTCCACGGCCGGCCACGAGATTCTCAATTTTCTCGACGCCTACTCCGGGTACAACCAAATACAGATGAACCCGGAGGATCAGGAAAAGACCTCGTTTATCACTAAGTACGATGCCTACTGTTATAATGTAATGCTGTTCGATGTAAAAAATGCTGGTGCAACTTATCAACGCCTAGTAAACTGAATGTTTAAAGAACAAATACGAAAAATAATGGAAGTTTATATTGATGACATGTTAGTTAAGTCCCTGCGAGCAGAAGACCATTTAAAGCATTTGCATGAGACTTTCGATATACTGAGGGAGTACAATATGAAGCTCAACCCGGAAAAATTTTCTTTCGGGATTGGCTCTGGCAAGTTTCTTGGCTTCATGGTGTCCAATCGGAGGATAAATATCAACCCCGATAAAATCAAAGCTATCAAGGATATTACGGTAGTAGATAATGTAAAGGCCGTCCAGAGACTAACAGGGTGCATAGCCTCCCTAGGGCGATTTAGGGCGATTCATTTCGAGATTCTCAAATAGGAGACACTGATTCTTCTCGCTTTTAAGAAGAAGAGTAATTTAACATGGACTCCGCAATGCCAACAGGCCATGGAGGAACTAAAGCGGTATTTATCGAGCCTGCCATTGATTCACACCCCGAAAGCGGACAAACAACTATACTTGTACTTGGCAGTCTTGGAGATAACGGTAAGTGGAGTCATGGTCCGAAAAGAACAAGGTACGCAATTTTCTATCTATTATGTTAGTCGGACCTTAGGTGAGGCCGAGACCAGATATCCACACTTAGAAAAATTAGCACTTGCTTTAATAAGCGCCTATAGGAAACTAAAACCATATATTCAATGTCACCCAATATGTGTTGTAACAACTTATCCACTTCGAAATATTTTGCACAAACCCGAGCTTTGGGGCCAATTAGCCAAATGGGCCATAGAAATGAGCAGGGTACAATATTGAATATCGACCCCGAACTGCCATCAAGTCTAAAATCTTGGAAAAGACTTCGTGGCCAACTTCATGCCGGCCCTCGTACGCGAGGTTGAAAGAGAACTGTTAATAAAATTGGGTACATCCTCGGGAGTCTGGACCCTCTTTACAGACGATGCTTCGAATGCGAAGGGGTACGGGATAGGCATCGTACTAAATCCTCCCACAGGTAATGTAGTTAGACAATCTATTAGGACTACAAAATTGACTAACAATGAGGGTATGAGTCCATGATTGCAGGTCTCGAATTAGCTAAAAGCTTAGGAGCGGAGGTCATATAGGCCAAGTGCGATTCCCTCCTCGTGGTAAACCAAGTTAACATGACTTTTGAAGTCCAAGAAGACCGAATACAAAGGTACTTGGATAAACTACATGCGACTTTACATCAATTCAAGGAATGGACCTTTCAATATGTACCCCAAGAACATAACAACGAGGTCGACGCTCTTGCAAACTTAGGTTCATCGGTCGAAGACGATGAACTCCTGGGAATTGTCGTACAACTCATGAGATCGGTGATGAAGAAGGTCATTCCGAGATAAACTCTACAAGTTTGACGTGGGATTGGAGAAATAAATACATAGAGTACTTAAAGAACGAGAAGCTTCCATCAGATCCAAAGGAGTTGAGAGCTCTGCGTACAAAGGTAGCACAGTTCACTTTGTACGAATACGAAACGCTGTTTAGAAGGATGTTCGATGGACCATTAGAAATATGTCTGGGACTGGGAACTACCAAATACGTCATGCGAGAAGTTCATGAGGGCAGTTGTAGAAATCATTCTGGTGCCGAATCGTTGGTCCACAAAGTAATTAGAGCAGGGTAGTATTGGACCGATATGGAGAAGGATGCAAAAGAGTTCATTTGAAAATGCAAAAAATGCTAAAGGCATGTGCCAGTGATTCATCAACCCGCGGAACTGCTCCACTCGGTCTTATCCCCATGGTCGTTCATGAAATGGGGAATGGATATCGTTCTCCCTCTTCCGTTAGCTCCAGGTAAGTCTCAGTTTATTTTTTTTATGACTGATTATTTCTCTAAGTGGGTTGAAACATAGGCTTTAGAGAAAGTTAGAGAAAAGGAATTCGTAGAATTTATTTGGGACCACATCATATGTCGATTCAGGATGCCCTCAGAGATTGTATGTGATAATGGAAAATAATTCGTCGGCAGCAAAGTAACTAAATTTCTCAAGGATCACAAGATAAAAAGGATCCTATCAACACCTTATCATCCCAGGGGGAACGGACAAGCCGAATCGACCAACAAAACCATCATTCAGAATCTCAAGAAGAGATTGGCTGACGCCAAAGGGAAGTGGAGAGAGATACTACCTGAGGTTCTCTAGGCATACCGCACAAATTCGAAGTCTAGTACCGGGGCCACCCCATTCTCATTAGTTTATGGCGTAGAAGCTCTAATTTTGGTCGAGGTCGGAGAGCCTAGCATCAAGTTCCGATATGCAATAGAAGAGTCAAATAATGAAGCCATGAATACAATCCTAGAATTGTTGGATGAAAAGCGTGAAGCCTCCCTTGTCCGATTGGCCGCTCAAAAACAGCGGATCAAAAGGTAGTAAAATCGAAAAGCCCATCTTCGACATTTTAACATCGGGGACTTGGTACTAAGAAAAGTCACCCTCAACACCTGAAATCCGAATGAAGGAAAATTGGGCCCGAACTGGGAATGACCATACTAGATTCTCGAATTCACCAGAAAAGGATCCTACAAGCTCGGCACGATGAATGACAAACAACTACCGAGCAATAGGAACGTATCGCACCTAAAATGATACTACTTCTAAGGTACGACCCCTTCAATTTTCATTTCTATTTAAAACTAACTCTTGCAGGTATTCGACCAGAAACAACGATGGATTCTTTGACACGAAGTCTTTAGGTCTGAAAGCACGCTTTGTACTTTCTTTCCCTTAGATCGATTTTGTCCCAAATGGGTTTTTCGGTGAGGTTTTTAATGAGGACACCATTGGTCGTGCTAACTTAGAACAATTCAACATTATCCGAGGCTTCTTTGCAATCAACCTCGAATACTGGGAGACATCGCCCTCGAATGTCAACTTTGTTGCGAGGAAGCAATAGGGTCTCGATAGGTAAAATTTATAAGGGCCAAACGGGCAAACAAACCGTGCTCGCATAGGTTGCTCGAGACCTGGCATAGAACATGTACACATGTATAATCATTTATAAAGAGAAGTATTTTTCCTTGCCAATATCTCATGCGTTAGAAACATTTTCTACTTTACCATTTCATACACTCGATCTATTATGGAAACAGGATTAAGGGCCGATCATAACTAGAGTTGAGAAAATCACCCCATGCTCCGGGACTGTCGTCCAGAAAGTAAATTCAAACAATATCGAATTATTGAAAGTTCGAGGTCATAAGACCTTTTAGGAAACCCTCGAATTTTAAAGGCCACGGCCGCCCCACTCGGGGACTGATACTTTGGGCAAGCTCGAAGCAAAACGGGAAAATAAGCCCAACGAGCAGATCACATACTTAGAGGTTACGGCTAAATTAACACGGTTCGGAGACATCCGAATTCCGTAACAAAACTGGCCTTCTAATTCTTTCATAACCAGTTAAAAAGGCTACCCCCGACAAAGTCGTAAAATGCTTCAATAATACCAAGCCTCGAAAACTCTAATGAATACAAGATTGTTTGAACTTTCGAGCGATCCTTTATTATTTCATGCTAAGGCATTACAAATTTTGTAAACAAAAGTGATAAAAACTTTTTCAAGCCGAAAAGGGGAGAAAGCCTTACTTGTATAAAGAATCTTTTTACAAAGGCTAGATCGGCCTAATACCAAAAAAAAAAACTAAGGGTTACCCTATTTCGAGTTCGAGGAAGACCTTGCTCGATCATAAAGCCTAAAGGCTATATTGGTTCAGTTTCGAACAAATCGAATGCGACTTCGTTATTTTGTAAGACATTTTAACTTTTGCAAAAGGGAGGAAATTTTTTTATATATACTTCGGAAATTAGTTACAAGGGCAACACGACCCTATGAAAGTTCTTTACAACGGCCCCGGAAAAAAGTACAAAAGAGAAGAACAAAAAAAACTAAGTCCTATGAAGCTTGGTCTTCATCGGAAGCGATATCCCCGTCTTTAAGAACTTCTTCTTCAAACTCATCGTAGTCATCTTTGGGCTTCAAACTCATCGTAGTCATCTTTGGGAAAGGCCAGCTTCTGAGCCCGGTGTTCTTCTGCTCGGGCATTGTCAATCTCGACCGCAATGTTGAAATCTTGATCTTGAGAATCTTCGAGGGCCTCCCTATGAGCTTGCCAATTCGTATGCTCGATCATTCTTCTGGATTTAGTCTGGATGGACTCAACATGGATTTTGAACTGGGCCACCTTTTCATCGACCTGGATTTCGGACTTGACCACTTCAGATTTAGCCTCCTCGAGTTTGCTGGCGGCCGAATACAACTGAGACTGGAGCTCTTGTTCTTCTCGGTCTGCGCCCGAATTCTTCTCTTTCTCAGCTCGAAGTTGATTCTCAGCCAAATCCAGCTGATCCTGGACGGTTTCTTTCATTGTGGCCAGGACATCCATGCTTCCTTTAAAAATATTAGCCTCAACGCGAACGTCATCCACTTTCTTGCTGAGCTGGTCAATCTGATCGAGCCTCTGTCGGATCTGTAGAATTGGGTCATTAGTTTTTATCTCTAACTCGGCATCAATATCATGGAGCATTTAGAATACCTCTTTGGATATGTCGGTATGTTCCTCCCGAGCTGCAACCAGATCGGCCTGGAGTTTTTCACTGAGGAGCCAGTAAGTATCGTTCTTCTCAGTAAGGCTTCAAACTTCGGCCTTATTCTCCTTTCGGGCTTTGACAAAGGCTTCATGGTGCAGCACAGAAGTCTACAAAAGAGAGATAAAAAACGTTAAGAATAATCTACAAGTAAAAAGAAAGAATGAAATAAAGTTCAAAGGTTACTCGATTTAGTACGTGTTGGAAATCGTTGAACAAGCAAGCGGCCCCCACGATATTTATCAGCTACTGGTCCTCTTCGGTCACCAAGCCCCCAGATAACTAGTGACCCCGACCGGGGGGGGAGAAAATTCGAGCATCTCCAGGGACGACCAACACCAGATGCCGTTTGCGATTGAGGTTGGCACTCGGAGCTAGAAATTGATCTACCAGCTTCGAACTTGATGGAGACCCAGTTTCCCCCGGTGATGGTACCTTCTTTGGGACCGATAGGTCGCCAAAATTGGGGATCTCCTCGGAAGTAGCTGCCTCGAGCCTGCCGAAGAAGCCATGGAGATCTACCTGTTGCCATCTAACATATTGGCCTCTTGAATCATAGCGTCAGAAACTTGGGGGGAGTCGAAGATGTCGACCACCCCAGGTTCGAACCGAGGAACCTCTTTCGTTGCTTAGGGGGTTTTGCTTTGGAGATCTATTTATCCCGTCTTCACTGGGGACGGGGTGACTTCTGGATCAGGAACCTCGGCCGAAGTTCCTTTGTTAATTGCCTCTGGTTCGGAGGACTTCTATGCTGGAAATGTAGCCTGCTCCAGCCCGATATCTTCTTCTTGCTCCTCATCTTCAGACTCCTTCATTAGCTGGCGGATTGATTCCATAGATAAGGAAATTGAATTTCCCTTAGGCCTACGAGGTTTCTTCGCCGACCTCTTCTTTTCTGAGCCCAGGGGACTCGAGGCCATTTTCCTCGTCTTCTCCTTAGCCGACTTCGGAGCTGATAGTTAAGGGAGGAGTTCTTCATCGCCAATAGGAGGTCTCATTGGGACATCCTTCCCGATACCTAGAAAGAAAAGGAAGCAAGTTAGTTAAGAAAAAATTAAAGTAACAAACAAATAAAAAGCTGAAGCTTACCGTGGTAGTGAGCCTCCCATCGACCCTTGGAAAGCTCCATCCAAGCCCGTTTGGAGTAGGGCCTCTGTGATATTAGGCCCTCGACCCATAGTTTTTAATTTCGAAATCGGGTCTGGCATTTTGGCCACAACTGCGATAAAAAAATAAAAATAAGCGAAAGATGAAGGAAGAAGTAACGACAAAATGAGCATTCTCAGAAAAGACACTTACGGTTAAAGCTCCACCTCTCGGTGAACGACATATCTCCTGCAAGAATCAGGACTGATGTCTTTATTCGGACGAACCTACCCATCTATCCTCGATCGCGGGTCTCGTCGATATTGGAGAACGGGGCTCTGCTGGCACCACTGTGAGAAAGTTTAATCAGTCCTAGATAAAGTCGAAGACTGTAAAGACGCATGATATGGTCAAGGGTAAATGAGCATCCCTAGATCTTGCTGGTGAAGAAGTGGAGAAGGACGACGATCCTCCAAAACGATGGGTTGAACTGGCCTAGAGTAACATCATACCTTTTGCAGAAGGCTATTATTACTGGGTCCAGGGGGCTGAACGTGAAGGAGTAAGTGTAAACACTCAGATACCCCTCCGCATATGTCGTGATCGATTCCTCAAGGGAGGGAGCGATCACATCCTTATTCTCCTAGTTGCACTCCTCTTTGAATTTGTCGAGAAGGCCCTTTGTGATGGTGCACACGTACCTCAACATTGGTTCGCACCAGCCTCGCACCGAGGTAGTCTTCTCCACTTTAAAATCGGCAACAGTCGGGCACCCTGTCAAAATTAATTCCTCAGGGTGGGGTTCTGCCGCAGCAGCATCGCCGGCAGAGCACGATGAAGAATGAGTTTCTTTTTGTGGCACGATTTTGGAAGTCTTAGCCATTTATGAAAAGCATATTAAAAGGCAAAGAAATTGATTAAGGTTCAGGAAATTTGAATATAAGATTTAAGAAGTAAAAGTTTTTTGAAAGCAAGAACATAATAAGGCGTGGTTGTAAAAGTTTGAATGAAAGATGAATAGGAATTTTATAGGAGGAAGGCGACGGTTCAGAATCGACTAGTGGCCGACCAACACCTGACAGACATTTAATGCCTTGGTAACTGGACCGATGGGACATTTTGTTGCTTAAGTCACGATCGATCTAGCCACTACATCATCGTCCGAAAAATGATGCTCGAGAATTCATGTCATTTCTCATCATCTTATTTCTGAGAAATGAGGGGACTATCTGTATACGGTCAAAATCGGGCTTGCCAAATTTTGTAATCGAGACCGGGGTGGCAGGCCATGGTTCGACCTCACATTGCATCGGACCATGACACGAAGTTAGATTGTCAAGCTCATGAATAAGTGATCGATCAAAATCAAGATCGAGCAGGATATGGGCCGAGTGAGATCAAAGGAATTCTGATGAATCGAATAACAGAAAGCTGAGATATCTGTGACCGGGCAAGGATCGTGGAGGAAATCTCGGCATGTATCAAGTCAAGACCGGTTAATTAGCCAATCATGGAATTTTCTTTTGTATTTAGAATTGTAGCATAAGTAGAATTCCTCTACTATATAAAGAGGGTTTTAATTATTTTGTAATCATCACATTCACTCATAACAAAGCAGTATATTATATTTTCTCTCTTAAGCTCTGTTACTCTGTAATTCAGTTCTTACTCTTCAATAACATACTCAGTTGGTTCGAGGGAAACCTAGCTCTAGGGCCAAAACTAAGCATTACATTAGTTTGCTTTATGTTACAGTTAATTTCTAATATTAATTTTCATATTTCTCAGTTTGTGCCAAATGAAATCACATATTTTTAAAACCACTTATAAATTTAATTTTTTCCCGATTTTTAAGGGTAAACAGTCATATAGACGCTTAAATTCCATCTTGCACTGAAGGGTCATATTAAAATGTTATCATCATAAAGACATATATTTATCATGCCATAAATCCGTAAATTGTGTTTTCAAAATGTCCATAAAGATATAGCACTTATAACGGGGTATGCTGATGCGGAATGGAAAATAGATCTCATGACCCAAAATCCCAATTAACGGGGCCGTGATGGCGCCTAACACCTTGATAGGCAAACCAACACTTAACAATGAATAAGGAAATTAGACTAATAGATAACAACATAATAATATATAATAAGGATAAAAATCAGATTTATATAAAACTCTAGAACCAAACGCCATCTACACAACCTCCCAAGATTTAGTGTAACAGATTACATGAGCTATTGAGATTACTACATACAAAGCCTGAAATGAAATGTAATACTATACGATACAAGAAAAACATTAATACAATGAGAGAGAAGGTGACTCAGTGCTAGGACCCTGATAATCAAACGGGAAAGCAGCACTACCTCAAGTCTCCCTGATAATCAAGTTATGCTCCCCTCTGTACAGTGCTAGGACTCGCATAAATCTGCACAACAAGTGTAGAAGTGTAGTTTGAGTATAACTGACCCGATGTACTCAACAATAATCAAGCCTAACCTCGACAAGATAGTGACGAGGCCATGACATGACACTTACCATATAAACCTATACATTTAATAAGTAATAGAAATAGTAATAGAGATAACAATAATAATAACTAAAATAAAAGATAGAAAACAATAAAAGAATCCGATAACATTAGTGATAACTATGTTTTCTGAATAGCCAACCAAAACTCTTTTCAGCAACTCAAATCAAAGGGGAAAAATAATATCCATAATCAACACAACCAAAACTCACAAATAAATGCTATACCACAAACAACACCAACATTTCATAATACATACGTTGTGGTGCACGACCCGATCTGACATATGCAGAAATATTATTGCTGTGTTAATCCGATCCCATGGACATACTATTGTTACGGTGGGCAACCTGTTCCTTATCATAATATTATTGCTGTGGCAACCCAATCCAACATACCAGTTCACATAGAAGCATTCAAAAACACAGCCCACATGGCAAAAATAATTATAAAATATCAAGGAGAATATATAAGAATAATTTACTAGGGAAAAGATGAGCACGAACAAGGAATAATGAAACATCCTAGATCCTAGATCTAATCTTACTCATGTAACCCAACAGGAATCCAAATAAGATTATTAGCATGCAGGCAATCAAATAATTACACAATCCCAAGATAGCATAGGTAAATAAGGCATGACACAAGTATGGTAAACTAGTATAGAATTGTTAAGGTAAATGCATTTATTAAGTAAAAGCATGAACAAGTAAAAATATCGAGCAAGCGAAAATATGTTTCAAATAAAAGCACATAACACGTAAGATCATGTATCAAGTAAATGCATATAGCAAGTAAAGCATGTGGAAAGTAAGGCTTGTAAAAAATAAAGGCATGGAACAAGTAAAACATATAATAGATAATGGTATAGAACATGTAAAAGCATGTATAAATAAGACACTAAATAAACCACTTCTACCCGCATGCTTCAACCCATGTCAACGTATATATTCTCATCACCTTGCATATACGTCATCCCCAACATAATTTATGTAGCAAATAGATCCAATAACATCCTAATTCTCTCAAACCAAGGTTAACTATGATACTTACCTCTTTCAGAATTAAATCAATAACCCAACACAACTTTGCTCTTATCACAGGCATCTAAATAACTCTAATATAGTCAAATAATGCTCAAACAAGTGAAAATAAGATTTAGAAACTACCCTAATATAAAAAAGGTTTGATCTTTAACATATATGACAAAGTCAATAGAAAGTTAACCCGGACCCACATGATTGAAATTTGAAATTAAGGCCAATTACCGTTTATACATTCTCTCTCGAGTCCAAATATATAATTTGCATCAAGAGTAGACCAAAAATGGAGATCCAATTCCCCAAAATTAGTCCTCATAAATTTTTCCCAACATTACAATTTTTAAACTTTAAATACTTGATTTAGGAATAAAAACCTATGAAAATTTATGAGAATAAATCTAAACTAGGTAAAAATTACTAACCTTAGAAATTGGAAAATTCTCTCAAAAATATCCTCAATCCATGATCTAGGTCTCAAAAATTATAATAAGTGGTTAAATCCTGATTTTCAGCCCTTTATATACCTGGGCTTCAGGTGTTCTTCGCGCTTGCGAAGCACCTGTCATGTTCGGAAGATCAATGGCCAATTGGCCATTGCGTTCGTGAACTCGGCCCCCAAGTTCCTGTGGTCGTGTTCGCGATGAAGAAAAGCCATACCAGCCCCAAGCGCCCAAACCTATGCATTAGCGTTTGAGCAACCCCATTTGCGATCGCCAGCTCCCCCAGGCCATTGCATTCACGAGCTTCCCTTTTACGTTCACGTAAAGTAAACCACCCCTACCGCAAATAACCCTTTGCGAATGAGAGACAATCTCCGCATTCACGATCCACACAACACCATCAACATATGGGCTGTTTCATATTATGCAAGTATGGTCTAAAATTATTCCGAAACTCACTATTCCCCCCGGGCCCACTCCAAACATCCACATAAGTATATAAACCTCACATGGACTCGCTTGTAAGCTCAAAACATAAAATTAACATCAAGAACCAAGAATCATACATCAAAATTCGAAGAATTTAAGTTCTTAAATTCAAATTTCAACTTCTCATAATAAACGCCGAAACAGCCTTGGGTCACGCGAGACCCAAACCAAATATGCGTACAAGTCCAAAATCATCATACGAACGTACTAGAATTGTGAAATATTTATTTGAAATTGTTTACCAATAATGTTGATCGTGGTCAATTCTAATCATTTTAAAGTTCAAAATTAAGTTTATTTGAAAATCACATTTAATATTTTTGAAATTCAAAATGGACCATGCACTCAAGTCATGAATCAGAAAATTAGGCTATTCAAATTCTTAAAGAAAGCAACGACCTGAATGGTTATTTTGTGTTCTAGCGCTCTATTTTTCTATTCGATGCTCCTAGTAGGTTCATTTGATATTTTATGCCTTCCGCGCCTAGTTGGTTTTGATTTCCAATAGGTTCAAGAGATTTATTGAAGAAGAATTCTAATTTTAAAGTTTTAAGTTGTTGGGTTTAAAAATATTTGACTTTAATAAAATGACTCTGGATTGCTGATTTGATAGTTCCGTTAGATTCACATGATAATTTTTTACTTGTACGTATGTTTGGTTCGGGTCTTGGGTAAACCGAGTTCATTTAAGTGTTTCTCGTCGAAAGTTATAAATTTGAGTTAAAAATTCTTGAGTTTTGATACTTGATTCTTGATTTTTGATGTATTTTGAGCTTATAAGCAAGTTCGTGTTAGGTGTATATACTTACTAGGTTGATTTCACAGGGTCTCGGGGGGGGGGGGTCGGGGTGAGTTTTGGGATGGATTCAGACAATTTTGAGCCTTGTAGGTGTAGCCGGCTTTCTAGTGTACATTAGTGCATCGCAATCGCGACAAGAGTCTCATGATCCCGTAGAAGTTTTAGTCCAGGCGGGATCTTGTTCATCACGATTACATGGCAGTGGTCACAATCGCGTAATCGTATTTCAAGGCCTAGAAATTTACTCTTTGCGTACGCGATGGCCTGGTCGCAAATGAGAAGGCTTGGGGACATGGCCTTCACGAACGTGGGGGCAGTGTCGCGAATGAGTAGGCTTGGGCTGAAAGTAGTGACGAGCTCGAAAGAAAGTCAGTGTCCAACACCAATAATCAATAACAAATTAGAATATAATGAGAACATTAAAAGTAAATAACTTAGCAATATCATGTTCAGCTCGTCCAATCTTTCATCGAAATCAGTAATACATAAATTCATCAAGGAACATTGTGATTCTTCCAACTTTCAATAAAAAATAAGACATTTCAATTACCATTTAACATGAGGAAAGTAAATCTCTATGCCTACATGTCAAATATACATATTAAGTAAATAACATCATAGTGAAACCATCAAGTATAATCACACTCAGCATGCTCACGCTGCCTGGTACAAGTGATCCTTACCATCTCACACACAACCACACTCAATACTGCAAGGGTTCCTGACACAAATGCCCCTGACCAAAGCACATGTATATCCCTATGCCTACACTAAGTATAAATACGAAACTCCAGAGGGGCGGATCCTTGACCAAGCGCTAATCAATAATCAATATCACATAGCCCAGCATAGGACCTGGTGCACGCGTCGCCCTACACAATATCACTTAGCCCAATATGGGCCTGGCATACACGTCACCTCAAAATCAATACCAAATCGACTCTATGGCCCAAGATAATTCATCAACTTATCAAGTTTCAATTTACCACATCTCACAGTACTTAGTTCAATAGTGTTACACATATGAGGCATTAACAACAAGTGAGAAATCAAAATAAGAATGCACTGAGAAAAAGATACCATACATGTATATAGCATCATGACTGAGAGTATGTTTACAATTAAGGAAAACAGCTCAAAATAGCAAGAGTAGCCCTATCATGTCTCAAACTGTTACGACCCAATTTCCCCTATAGGTCGTGATGGCGCCCAACGTCACTGTTAGGCAAGCCAACAATGAACTATCATCAGAATTATTCATTTTATTGCTTTTGAAATCATGAGATTTTATTAAATAATGAAATTTATTCATTGAAAATTATGGGTATATACTTTATTAGTAAGATATAAAAATAAAAGGTGACAATACTATACAAATCTATAAACATCTACCAGAATATCCCAAAATCCGGTGTCACAAGTGCATGAACATATACTAGAAAGTACAACACTAACACAACGTTCGTCTGGAATGTAAAATATAAAGAATAACATAAATGAATATGAAGGAGACTCTGTGTGGTGCGGGTCATAGTATGGGATGCACTTCACCGTAAAGTCTCTTAATAGCTGCGCCCTTTGCGCCCAAATGACCACTAGAAATATACCTGCACGATAAGTGCAGAAGTGTAGCATGAGTACGTACATCAACGTGTGCCCAGTAAGAATCTAACCTAACCCCGGAGGACTAGTGACGAGGGGTCGACATTGACACTTACTAGTGGTCCAATAAATTAATATATTAAATTGTAAATGAATAAGAAACACAACAACGATAATGAGGTAAGAACTGGAACTAGCAAAAATCCTCCAACATTGTGACAATATAAATTTCTCAAATATCATATGCTATTTCCACAGTAACGAAATATCAAGTGCTATCTCGAACACATAAGGAATACCATATAAATTCCATGTCTCAATTAAAGGGAAATCTCATGAATATAAGGACTCCTAGTATTATTGTGCAGGAGTTATGCCAAGGTCGTACGACCCGATCAGGAATGGTGTGTACAGTGCCGAGGGTCGACCAACACGAACCATAGATGCATCTCAATATACTGCCGAGGCGTTCGGTATGATCTAAGGAAGAGAATAAACTTATAGAATTATGAGCCACGTGTTTGCAATACAAGAATATGAGCCTAAAGTCAACATGAATTTACCAGCAATATAATATCTCGCCAGACAACTCAAGGAATGAAGCTCGGCCTAACATTACCCCAAATGAATTTTCAACTATAAATTAAAATAATTAAACTAACAAATTGAATTCAAATATTGCATGATAAAGTCCTAAGTCTACCCAGACCAAAAGATGTTGTTAGCTACGTACAGAATCTCTTCTCCTCCTGCGTACTTAGCACCCACAACTAGTAGCACATAACAATTAATGCCTACAGGGCAGTTCCCTCTCACAAGGTTAGACATGAGACTTACCTCACTCCGAAATCCGATAATATGCTCCAACACCTTTCTAACACCTCAAATCGATGCCAAAATATCCAAAACTAACCAAACAATGTGCAAACCTATCAAAATATACTCCAATACTCGTAACTTAACAATTAGAAGCAAATTCCGAACTCCTCATGAAAACTCAACAAAGTCAACCCCCGGGCCCACGTGCCCGTATTCCGAAAATTATGAAACAAATATTACCCATGACTCATATAGTATATATCTAGAAAATCATCCAATTTTGTCCATAAATTGACCCTCAAATCAAGGATTTACCATTTCATAATTTTGGGGCTCAAAACCCCAATTTCTACAATCCAAACACAGATAACAATGATCACTAACGAAAGTAATAATGGTAAAACATCAAAATAAAGGTTATATATTTACCCCTTTGTTGAGACGAGAACAACTCCATGAAAATCACCTTACATGGTGCTCCAGAACTCAAGATATGTTCAATATATTAAAATGTTCGGTGTGCCCTTTTAAAACTCTGTCCAAGTGATTTTAGTTCTTCGCCTTCGCGGGACACATTCGAATTCGCGAAGATATATTTTTCGCGTTGATCGGTCAACCTAAAAATCGTTCTTCGCGTTCGTGGAACCTCTCTCATGTTTATGAAGAACAAAGGTTCGCACCAGACACCATTAATCTTTCCTGACACGAAATAATCATAACACTCTCATATGACCTCGGAATTCGATGATTCTTATTGCTATGGATCCGTAATTACGATTTTGATCTAATGGTTCAATTGAATAAGAAATCAAAGGCTGTTTGCTAGAAATATAAATTTTTATACCCAAGAAAATGACACTGAAACATCAAATAAGAGCGCGACACAACCCAAAAATATCTGAAACACACCCAAGGCCCCCAGGACCCCCTCCAATCACACAAACCAATTAAAAACATAACTAGAACCTACTCGAGCCCTCAAATCAACCAAACAACATCAAAACCATGAATCACACATCAATTCAAGCCTAATGAACTAATTAACTTTTAAACTTCTAAAACTCATGCCGAACCATACCATATCAGCCCGTAATGACTTCAAATTTTGCAAGCAAGTCCCGAATGACACAACAGACCTATACCAATCTCAGAACCATAATCCGGATCCGATATCAATAAAGTCAACTCTCGGTCAAACCTATCAACCTTCTAAGCCTTCAATCTTCCAACGTTTGCCAAAAAATATCAAATCAACCTACAGACCTCCAAATCAAAATACGGTCATATACCTAAATCCAAATTAATCACTCGGACATAACGAAACAGTAAAAACTCTGATCTGAGGTCGTTTACTCAAAAGTCAAACCTTGGTCAACTCTTCCAACTTAAAGCTTCCTAATTGGGAATTATTCTTCCAAACCAACTCTGATCTTCTCGAAAATCTAATCCAACTACACATACAAGTCATAATACAAGAAGTGAAGCTACTCAAAGTCTCAAACTGCCAAACGACATGCTAGACTCAACACCATCGGTTGGGTCACTACATTCTCCCCCACTTAACACCTCGTGCCAATAACCGTTCCAGAGTTGCCCAAAATAACAGCATAACACCTCGTGCGCCTGTCTGTGCCACCAAAATCCATATGAGTACATTAGTTCAACCACAACCGAAGATTCTTCTTGCTACCTTAGCTCACAAGCCTTCGAACCAAATTCCAACATCTGGAATTTTTTACTAGTTTCAATTCCAACATTAGTGCACCATATTAATCTCAACAAGCTGTACCAAAACATGATCATAACCCCCATACCGTAATCACACAATGCAACACATAATTCATTTTCCCATAGTGATGCTCCCAAACGCACACGCAAGTATACGTGGTCGACAAGTAATATAGGATTGTAAGTCCAAATACCATACCCACAGGGACTTGTGATTAAATATCAACTAAATTAAACCTAAACAATTAATCTATTCAAGTGATCCTAACGTATGAATATTTAACTATTCTAACACCTATATTCCTATGGAATTAGAATTAACAAGAACACATTAATAATTCCTGCATAGTAACCAAGCAAGGCGATTAGGTATATTCCTATCCTAACTGCAAATCTTCCCCTCACTCAAAGTTAATATCTTTCTCTACTCAATCTTAAATCCAATCTAGAATTCCCACTCCCGATTTCAATCCTAGATTCGTAGATAGTATTCAATTGGTGATCATGAAATAAAATAATTAAACAAAAGATTGAATAAATAAAACAATATGATAAAAATAGTAAGAACAAATTAAACTTCAAACTACAACGTTCATGTAGAACCCAACAACTCTAGAATTAATAAACTATGATATTAAATAAGAGAGGAGAAGAAAAACTAGTTAGAAGCCTCCTCCAAGCGCCGTGTGTGTTCCACCCCTCCAAAGTGGCGTCCTTCTCTCCAAAATAGACTTAGGTTGGCTTTTATATGAGTTGGGGGCATCTTGGGGTCGAAATAACCGAGTCCCAGTCGAAATAGGACATGTTTTTGTTTTTAGCGTCCAGGGCAGTGTAGGGAGTGGCCCTAGCCCTCAACCTCTTAACATTCTGTTTTGTGCGCCACAGGTAGCACCCCCTGTGGCCCTCAAGTTATCACTTTTGCCTTTTCGTCCGATTTTTGCTCCAATTTGCGCCCTTTCATCTCAAATTGCATCCGAATAATTCCTACACATAGAAATACTACAAATTAGCACAAATCATCATATTATACATCTCAAGTCTTCGGGACATGAGAAAAATGTGAGGCAATATACATCAAAATATGCATAAATTAAGCCAAACATCAACACCCCAAACTTAAACTCTTACTCGTCCTCGAGCAACTTCTACACTTTACAACAACACACCCTTTATAAATAACTCTCATAACTCATCATACCAAGAATATTTAAAATAGAATAAGCACATTAGTGTAACATCCTCACCTCAAGATTTGACTCACAAGCACCACACATTTTCACAACCTACTTACTTACTCTAACATAGAGGTCAACGACATTACCTTTCCTTCATGAATCAAGTGCCCTCAGACAACAAAAGAGAGTAGTTCCACACAAATAAAATTCAAGAATAATTAGGAACTCAATATAGAAAGAATTCACTCACTCTTAGAAACAACTTTCATATGCCACAAAAGATGAACCATAGGCTTTCCCGTAGTGTACTACTCTACTAATCGAGATCATTCAGTCAAGGATCAATTAGGACTTTATTTGCTTGTAATGTAGGCTGCATGACGGGTAGGATACATTTGGATATAAGAGTGAATACACGTGCCTAAGCACTTTAATACATACACTGTAACATTTAAACCGCACACTTATGACAAACCATAACTCCACCTTCACATCAATGTAAATTATCTCCATACTTCTTTAAGCACAATTATATCAAGAGTTACCACTATCAAGGAATATTTTTCACAGCAATACAACTATTTTTTTTCCTTTCTTTCTTTTTCAATTAAGGTGGCTTTTAATTTTTTTCAAAAGTAGTGCACCTTTCTTCTTATTTCTTTAGTTTCACTCAAAATCCAAACCAACCACCCCACACTTTGACTTTTACAAAGTTCATAACAACTCAAGTGCTCATGAGAGGTGAAAAGGTTCAAATAAATGGTTAATTCAAACAAATGGTTAAGTCTTGTAATGTGGTTGCCAAAGAAACAGGATTACAGTCTCAAAGGAGTTAACTATGATACATTACAATAAGGCGGGTAAATTATATAGCTGGTTCAACAAAGAAACGCCTATATCACTTCCAAGACTGAACAAAACTACTATTTCACTTTTCAAACACATAGAGAAAGTTCTAGACTTCAAATGCAATGCACCGAATGACACACACACATGGCACATAACTTACTTAGGATTTGAATTATCAAGACACTCTAGTTAAAGCAGTTAAGCAAAGTTAAGTTCATACGATTTAAGGTACTTATACAAGAGTCAAAAATTGAGCCTAAGCATCACGACCAAAGTACTCACTATTCTCAAGGCATAAAAAAGTCAAGAGATATTGCTCCAATTCCAATCACAACAAATTGGCTCCTACATAGTCCTAAAAAATAATATAACTAACTACACCCGGTTCAAGTAAAACCATTGAAAAAGAACCGCGACACAAAGAAAAACCAAGGGGAAATTATTACACTACTTAACAAAAGAAAATCTTTTTTTCTTTTTTGTTTAGACTTAAATCCCTCAAGAAACATGTCGAATGAGATCCATCGTCAGGAGAAGTCCAATTTTTCAATTTTTTTTTGTTTTTTTTTAACAAAAAATACTACACTCTACTACAACTAAGCTAAGATAGCACAGAAAGTCACCCAGATAATCTCCTCCACCCCATAATTAAAATTGTGCAATATCCTCAATGCACACTATAAATAACAAGCAGGTAAAAGAGACTCCCTGGTAGGCCAAAGGCGAAAGAATTAACAGATCACAGGATACTCAGACTTCTCCCAGGTATGCCCTTTGTGTGGGCACCCCACACTTAGTTCTCACCATCAAGCTCGCTTTTGCACTCTTCCAATGGCTTTGTTTCCTATGCTTATCATCCTACAAAAAAGAAAAAAAAAATTCTACAACAATAATAAGAAGAAAAAAAATAGAAATAAACGAAAGAAGTAAAGCTGGGTTGCCTCCCAACAAGCACCTGATTTAACGTCGCGACATGACTTACACTACTTCATCACTTTTCCTTCCACTTTGAGGATATAAATTGGTCCCCCAATTTTGCATCAATTTTTTTGTCACATTCTTGAGGCGGTGGTGTAAAATTAAAGGAACCAAGAAATAGGTAGCGCATCTTGAACTTCTTGGCCTTTAAGTGAGGGATGTCGTTTTGTCTCCTTGGCATCACAAATTTCAGAATATATGGACTTTGTTCCTCATCCATTGACTCCTCGATATGCTCAAATGGATCAATTCTCCTGTCACCAACCAAGCACAATGTTGAAAAAAGGTTAGATGAGGTCCAATGCAATCCAACTCAAGAATAACTTCACTGTTGACATCCTCACTTTGGCACACTTCGTCAACCTGGGCATTATTAAAAATATTATGGTCGAATAGTTGGAATTCCTCTTTCCTCTCCACAAGCTGGCCATTATCCATAAAAATAGGTTGTAGGGCATCAGACGCCTCAAACGTTTTATTCAATTGATCCTGCAGGTCATGGATATCTGAGCCAAATTGGTCTATCTCTTTTCCAAGCTCAGTTCTTTCGTCTATCAGCTGTTCTGCCATATTTGAAAGACCGTCAGAGACTCATGAAATTTTACCAGTTGAGCTTGTTCTTCTAGCCAAGATTGGCTCACGAAATCTGCTTCTTCAAAGTAATCTTCTTGTGGGAACTCGCTCTCTTCGTCGAGTTGAGGTTCTTCTTGGAAATTGGCCATTAATTTGTCAATTCTAGCCTGGAGCCTTTTGATCGCTAAGGCATCAAGAACTTGTTGCTTGGTTACTTGCCTTATCATGTCCATAATAGCCTTTTGATTTTCATCTTGTTACTCGGCTGCTTGCCTCATTATGTCCATAATACGAGCACCACATTCCATATCTTCCACTTCATTGCTCCTATCATACTCATAAACATTAGTAGAAAAATTATAATAAGAGCTCCGAGAGGGATAATAAGAATTAGGAGAACCATCCTAATGGCCACCTTGACAACCACACACATTATAAAAATTCCACAGATCAGATTGAGATGCACAATTTTGCCACAAATGTGGTCCTCCACAATATGGACAAGGATTACCACAATAAGAATAACCAATATTCCACCAATTTTCATTCCAAGATTCCATATCAACAAAGATAATAAAATATTAAATTAAGATAAAAATAAAAAAGTAAAAACTTGGATAGACAAAAAGTAAAAATCCAATCTAGTAGAATAGTTAATTTCTAAGTCCTCGGCAACGACACCAATAACTTGTTGCTCCCAAACGCACACACACAAGTATAAGTTGTCGACAAGTAATATAGGATTATAAGTCCAGATATCATACCCACATGGACTTGTGATTAACTATCAACTAAAATAAACCCAAACAATTAATCTATTCAAGCGATCCTAACGTATGAATATTTAGTTAAAATAATCTAGAGTAACAAATTAAGAGATTAAAGAAAACAACGACAAGCTTAAAGACGAATTCAGTGTGAGTGAATATTCTAGATTAATTGGTGAGCTAACAATCCCGTTGAGTTTTCCACTTAAATCGTCTAATTAATTTATCTGGTTTATTGGTTGACATGGTTAAAATTGCTCGTAGCCTTCTCCAAAAGTACTACTCGCCTATTCAAGCTAATCTAACGCCTATATTCCTATAGAATTAGACTTAACAAGAACACATTAAAAATTCCTGTATAGTAACCAAGAAAGGCGATTAGGTATATTCGTATCCTAATCGCAAATTCGCCCCCGCTCAGAGTTAAGATCTTGCTCTACTCAATCTTATATGCAATCTAGAATTCCCTCTCCCGAGTTCAATCTTAGATTTGTAGATAGTATTCAATTGGTTATCAATCAATCAAATAGTTAAACGCAAGATTGAATAAGTAAACCAATATGATAAAATAGTAAGAACAAATTAAACTTCAAACTACAACGTTCATGTAGCACCCAACAACTCTAGAACTTATAAACTATGAGATTAAAGAAGAGAGGAGAAGAAAAACTAGTTAGAAGCCTACTCCAATCGTCGTGTGTGTTCCTCCCCTCCAAAGTGTCGTCCTTTTCTCCAAAATAGGTTTAGGTTGGCTTTTATATGAGTTGGGGCGTCTTGGGGTCGAAATAACCGAGTCCCGGTTGATATAGGACATGTTTGCATTTTGAGCGTCCAGGGCAGCGTGCGGAGCTGGCCCTGGTCCTAGCCTTCAACTTCTTAGCATTCTGTTTTGTGCTCCACAAGTAGCGCCCCACGCTGCCTGTGGCCCTCAAATTCGCACATTTGCCTTTTCGTCTGATTTTCGCTCAAATTTGCTCCCTTTCGTCCCAAATTGCATCCGAATAATTCCTACACATAGAAATACCACAAATTAGCACAAATCATCATATTATACATCTCAAATCTTCGAGACATGAGCAAAATGTGAGGCAATATACAACAAAATATGCATTAATTAAGCCAAAATCACATAGTAACATCCTCCAACCACAATAGCTGCGAATTGACTAGCTCGATGCCCGTAATATACCTCATAACACATACAAGCCCTATTCTAATCCTAACAATACTGCAATGATGTAAGAGATGTGTAGAAAATCATAACCACCCGCCAAATCAATAACTCATGGAGTCTGTCCACTTGGCGAGAAATATTGCCTCATTCTGAACAGATTAGTGACATTTCCCTCTAATATACATTATATAAATCTGATTGCACTAATTCTAGGTCCAACAACCTCGAGTCACCCAGTACAAGCTACCCCGCAATAAGCCACCTCAAACACCGTCTTAAACCTCATACGACATCGTCAATGCGCAACAAGCTACAACTCGATATGACCAAATAAGGAATAACGAACCCGAATACAAGAATATCCGACCTACACAGCGAACAAAAATAACCAAACAAATTCTATGAACCTATCTTAGAGATGAAAAAAACACACAAAATAAGTATAAGGAACCGTACTCAACATCTCACTGTTGCGGCGTGCATCACTATCTAAACATCATACCTGTGGCGACAGGCCAATCGATCCACACATAACAATCAATAAGGAAATACTCATCGAGCAAAAAAGCTCATATCAACGAAATGACCGAATATCGACTAGAAGCACGCAAAATGCATAAACACAATCCTGGGGAGACAGATAGCGACATGCACAACAAAATGCCAAGCACGACTAAGGTGCAATAAATGAACTGCATCTCGAGCGTCATCTCGCTCACATAACACCTCAATCTACACAATATCTCAACACACGTGTGAATAATCAAGCTGTCTAACAACCCACATAGCATAAAGAGTAGCACCTGAAATAGTAGAAGGCATGAATATCATCCACCATGCCCGAAGACCCATCCATAAGCAATACTATACCGAATAAACATATCTGATCTGGTATAGAATATACATTCACATTAGACCTACCCATGGACCTCCAAACCGATTCCTATCATCCCCAAATGGGTTTACAACCTCACAAGGATCCAAAATGACCCTATCCATGATACATACGATCAACCGTCAAATCATGAACAAACTTCCATAGTCTGCAACCAAAGAAATAGAGTGCCTCTCAGACATAAACTTTCCCATCAACGATAGTACTAGATACTCCATACTTTATTTCAATCTCTACCACACATATTGATGGCATGTCACACTTATACAACCATCCTGCGGAAGATACTCCCACGACCTTCTGCACCAGGTAGCAAAATCTGCGCATCCATGTCTACCAACCATACTGTTACTGTAATGCAAATCAAGAATCCATAATTCAATACACAATGCCTCTTCTGAAGAACTCCATTCTCAGGCGACACAAAAATAATGCCAACATACTCTAAACATCTGAAATATCTTACCAGCTCTTCCGAGCTCGTGACATTCATGTCAAAACTGGATCGCAACCTTGATCCTCAAATTCCAATTCCATATTGCTCACTGCTCCTATTATGCTTCTACGCAAGAGTACAAGAATATCATCATAACTTTTGAACCACTAGGAGAATAAACATTTCATCAGCTAGAACCTTTCACTTAACTCATTTTAGAAGAAGAATCGTGACACACAACCAACTTCCCATTGCCGCAAGCGACATAGAACTCAAGTCATTTTCTAAACCATGATAACTGTTCTGGGACCCATTTACACATAATCAAAACCATCAGAATCAAATAGCTCTAAATTAATCAAATTATTAAGACTGGCAAGCCTGCACGTACAAGCACGAAACACTTGTATTGCCTTACCCCACCGAAGGAACCGATCATTTCCTTAACCATGCTGATTCAAACCACTACCAGGCTAACTCAGCTTCTTGCGTTTTCTGCTTGACTTGCTTTTAGAATCAATACCTCTATTCAATCACATAATGCATCCTAATTAACACTCATCCCATGTGATCGAAATTAAGAGACCACGTCGTTTCAATACCCATAAGCCATTTCATACCCTCATCATGCAATCAATAGTAACTCTAATTGACACACATACGCTGATTAGATCTTCTACGAATCCAAAGTTGTTTCTCCTATTTTTCTAGCACTGCACCGCATACCCATTGATAACATAGAAATTCTACAAGTACCCCTTCACACTCTATTGAAAAACCCAATCCTCAGCCACATAACGAACCTGAAAATTCGTAAGCACCACACCTAAAATCTTGAATCTACTATAGCCATTATTAAGAGTCGCCCACTCTAGTGCTGTCCCGATTATTTAACCAAACCACTAGTGCTCCGCTAGTACATGAGAACTCCAATGAGGCAAGCAGATGAATACATTCCCTTGTACATCACATCCATGAAATCCCCTACTTAAATTCACCCTGATGTTTTCTTCCCTTATGACTAATCCACCAACATATCGATTACCAGAAACTGCAAAGGCACATCACCACAATCACTTAAATCTAGAACCCACAATGACGCCTCCTCCTTAGTTATCATGATCTCACATCGTTTCTCAACCAAATTTTTCATAAGTTCTTGTTGCATCGATTATAACACATCCTAAATTACCAACTATAATCTCTTACAGGACCTCCTGACAGTTGTACCATCTTCTTCAAGCGGTCCAAGCTCACATCACAGTACATGTATCCTATTATATAGAAGGCAGAACTCTTTATAGGAACTTCACTAGGTGTCATGAAACCCCTAACCTTATCACAGGAGATAGCCCACTTGTGTAACCTCATATCGACATCCTCCAATGGCATAACCATAACCACACCATTATGAAATAATTTGATTCTCCTAGCTTCACATTCATCTGCCAGCAGCAAGAGTTCGTTCATCCCATTAACATCAATTGAAGTTCCAACAATACGTTCAAAAACTCGAAGTCATGTTTCATCCCAAAATGATAATCAAGCTTACACATCCCTCTACGTTCCAAGAAAACTCTTCCCATCACATTCAAACTTCCTAAGAAAGCTAATCGATATCCGTTACTCGTACTTGACCTGCTAACAACTCATCTACCGCGAGAGATAACCCTCCATGTCCTTCCTCATCCTTCACTACTAAAATACTACCTCAAATCCTAATCCATCTCTGTATCATGCAAACAAATGAATTGCCACCAACTCTAAGCCTCCATAAAGATCATCTTTCTCGAGCCATCAACACTAGAAACACCGATTCGACCCTGAAGCTGCCACACACTGCCATCTCTAATACCTGCTTCCTAGGTACCTTTTCACAATACCCGCTTCGAAGGTAAATCGTTGAAGACCATCACACTCAAGATCCTTAATGTGTTCAAATAAAGACGATGACACCACATCACAAACAAGAATTCCATCAAGTTCGAAAATATCCAATCTCGCTAGTACATCAACCAGAGCCTGAACATCCATAGTCTGATTGTCTCTCCTCCGCTGGAATTAAATGCCGAATCTCTAAACCATAAATTGAGAAATCCTCCTCTAGGGACATTCACGACCGCAACACATAAGTAAGCAACCTACCATTCACACCAGCACCATGCGATAACAATGCATGAAAATCACAACACTATGCATAGACTTGTAAACATAGACAACTCTAACAGTGGGCTAAAACGACAAAGCACCCATCCACAAGGAAACGATAATAGTCCGGCCGAATACGAAGGAAAAAACATGCTGCACCACAAATGCAACACCACTACAACTCCTCGATGCCCTATAGATAACAAGCACTCAACATCGTATGAGACTGAGTGGGAAGGCAATGAAGACATTAGATTCAATGAAATCAAAATGCACAACGAGAAATAAAGAAGTGGAGTTCTCCTAACAACCCTATAGCCTCTCGAAGATAAGTACAGACGTCTCTGTACCGATCCGCAAGACTCTACTAGACTTTCTCGTAACTCGTGAGACCTAAGAGAACATAGCACTCTGATACAAAGCTGTCATGACCCAATTCCCCCTATAGGTCATGATGGTGCCCAACGTCGCTGTTAGGCAAGCCAATAGTGAACTATCATTAGAATTATTCATTTTATTGCTTTTGAAATCATTAGATTTTATTAAATAATGAAATTTATTCATTGAAAATTATGGTTATATACTTTATTAGTAAGATATAAAAATAAAAGGTGACAATATCATACAAATCTATAAACATCTACCAGAATATCCCAAAACTCGGCGTCACAAGTGCATGAGCATATACTAGAAAGTACAACACTAATACAACATTTGCCTGGAATGTAAATTGGAAAGAATAACATAAATGAATATGATAGAGACTCCATGTGTTGCGGGTCATAATTGGGATGCAGTTCACCGTAAATTCTTCTTAGTATCTGCGTTCTTACGCCCAAACGACTAGTAGAAATATACCTGCACGATAAGTGCATAAGTGTAGCATGAGTGCGTAAATCAACGCGTACCCAGTAAGAATCTAGCCTAACCCCGGAGAACTAGTGACGAGGGGTCGACATTGACACTTACTAGTGATCCAATAAATTCATATATCAAATTTTAAATGAATAAGAAACATAATAACAATAATTAGGTAAGAACTGTAACTAGCAAAAATCCTCCAACATTGTGACAATATAAATTTCTCAAATCTCATATGCTATCTCCACAGATACAAAATATCAAGTGGTATCTCAAACAAATAAGGAATACCATATAAATTCCTAGTGATATTGTGCACGAGTTATGCCGATGTCGTACGACCCTATCCAGAATAGTGTGTACACTGCCGAGGGTCTACCAGCGCGAACCATGGATGCATCTCAATAAACTACTGAGGCATTTGGATCGATCCACAGGAATAGAAGAAACCTATCGAATTGCGGGCCACATGTTGGCAACACAAGAACAGGAGCATAAAGTAAACATGACTTTTACCAATAATCAAATATCTCGCCAGACAACTCAAGATAATGAAGCTCATCCTAACATAATCCCAAATCAATTTTCTACTATAAATTCAAATAACTAAACTAACATATTGAATTCAATTAATACAAATATTGCATGATAATGTCCTAAGTCTACCCGGACATAAATATGTTGTTAGCTACATACGGACCCTCATCACCTCATGCGTACGTATTACCCACAAGTAGTAGCACATAACAGTTTAATACCTACAGGGTAGTCTTCCTCTCACAAGGTTAGACATGAGACTTACCTCGTTCCAAAATCCGATAACCGGCTCCGACGCCTTTCTGACACCTCAAACAGATGCCAAATAATACGAAACTAATCAAACAATGTGAAAACCAATCAAAATATACTCCAATACTCGTAATTTAATAATTAGAAACAAATTCCCAACTCCTCACCGAAATTCAATAAATTAACCCTCGGGTCCACACATCCTGATTCCGAAAATTATCGAAAATAAATATCACCCATTTCATCCATTAATTGACCTTCAAATCAAGGATTTGACATTTCATAACTTTGGGACTCAAAATCCAATAACTACAATCCAAACACGGATAAAAATGATAACCAACGAAATGAATAATGGAAAAACATCAAAATAAAGTTTATATATTTATCCCCTTGTTGGGACGAGAACAACGTTGTGAGAATAACCTTAAACGGAGCTCTAGAACTCAAGATATGTTCAAAACAATAAAATGCTCAGTATGCCCATTTAAAACACTGTCCAGGTGATTTTTGTTCTTCGCCTTCGCGTTCACAAAGAGAAACTTTTTCGCATTGACGTTCAACCTAGAAATCCTTCTTCAGGTTCCCGAAGAACAACGTTCGCACCAAAAACCAGCAATCTTTTCCGACACGGAAATGGGCATAACTCTCTCATACGACCTCAGAATTTGATGATTCTTGTTACTACCACTCTGTAATTATGATACTGATCTAGTGGTTCAATGTAATCACAATTCAAAGATCGTTTGCTCAACATATAACCCTTTATACCCAAAATACTACGTTGAAACATCAAATAAGAGAGCGGTATAACCTAAACACATCCAAAACACACACGAGGCCCTACGGACCGTGTCCAATCACAAAACCAGTCCCAAAACATAAACGAACCTACTCGAGGCCTCAAGTCACAAAAATCGTTAACAAAATCATGAATCGCACATCAATTCAAGCCTAATGAACTAATGAATTTTTAAACTTCTAAAACTCATGCCAAACTATACCATATCAACCCGGATTGAACTCAAATTTTTCATGCAACTCCCAAATGACACAGTGGACCTTTACCAACTCTGATCTTCCTAAAAATCTAATCCGGCTACACGTGTAAGTCATCATATATAAAGTGAAGCTACTCAAGATCTCAAACCTCTGAATGACATGCTGGAGCTTAAAATGACCGGTCGGGTTGTTACACAAACAATTAAGCACATAGCCCAGAAATGATGTTGAACATGAATCATAGCTCAAATAATCATACAAGTAGATAAACATGGGTATAACGAGGCATGATAGCAAAATAGTCTCATAGTAGATTAAAATCCTCCTGGATCATGACTACCCCAGCGGACGCAATCACACCCACCACCTAGAACGTGCATCATCCCAATACATTTCAAATATCATAGTTCTCAGGTATAATTACCATCAAATATAAGTTTAGATGTGTTACTTACCTCAAAATGTGGGAATCAATACTCCAAAAATCCTTTCCCACGCGAATCGACTTCTGAGCGACTCAAATCTAGTAAAAACAACTCAATAGAAGCCATAGGAAACAACCCCAAACAATAAAACGAAGATCTTAATTCAATTACGCAAACTCAACCCGGGAACCTTACAAAACTCACAAATTCCGAACACCCATTTCGATATGCGTCCAAATATATTTGTTTGAACTAAGTCCAACCTCAAATCAACCCTCAATTCATCAATTTTCACTCTCCAAAACCATAGTAAAAAATTGTCAAATTTCACCTTTAATTCACGTAAACCTAAGTATAGTAATCGATGGGTAATAAATATCTAACATCAAAATTAAGTAAATTTCACTTACCTCTTCAATTATAGTGAAAAGTCTCCTAAATATTTCCCCTAGCCGAGCTCCACAGCTCTCAAAATGAGAAAAAAACCAAACCGTTTAAAATATAAAACCTGTCAGCGCTTCTACATCTGCGGACACTTAACCGCATCTGTGGTGTCGCTTTACGTAGAAAGACCGCACCTGCGTCATCCCTTGGCTCCTGACATTCTGCATCTGCGGTCGTGCTTTTATGCCTTCAGCATAGCAGATGTGCCTTCACATCTTCGCCCCATATTCCGTATTTGCGGACTAGCTTCTAGCTTCTTCCCTCGCATCTGCGCTCAATATTCCGCAGATGCTCCATCACATCAACTTAACCAATATGATCCGAGACTCATTCGAAACACATCAAGCCCCCCCCTCCCCCAGTACCCCGTACAATCGCACCAACCAATTCCAAAACATAACATAGACCTACTCGAGGCCTCAAATCACATAAAACAACATTAAAACCATGAATCACACCTTGATTCAAGCCTAAGGAACTAATGAACCTTCAACTTCCAAAACTCATGTTGAACCGTATCATTTCAACTCGGAATGACCTCAAATTTTGCATGAGGTGAGGATATATGCTCTATATCCCCTGATCGGTCTCCCAAGTCATTCACTTGACTGGCTAACCTCTTCAATGAACCTTCACCGATGCTATATTCTTCGACCTCAACTTTTGAACCTTCCGGTCCAATATGTCCACCAGCTCCACATCATAAGTTAAATCATCGCCAAACTTCACCATGTGAAGTCTAATACATGTGACAGAACCCCATAATATACCTAGAACATAGAAACATGAAACACTAGGTGAACTCCCGATAGACTAGATTGAAAGGAAAGTCTATAACCAACCTCTCCCACTCTCTCAAGCTCCTCAAAATGAGCAATATAACTAAGGCCCAGTTTTCCATTTCTTCCAAACCTCATCACACCCTTCATGAGTAAAACTCTGAGTAGAACCTTCTCACCTACCATATGTGCAACATCGCTAGCCTTCCGGTTTGCCTACTCATCTTTCTGGAATACACTGTATAAAGCCGCTCCAAAATCAACTTCATCTTCTCCAAAGCATCGCAAAAAATCAGTACCCAACAACCTAGCCTCACCAGTGTCAATCCAATCAACCAGAGAACGACATCGCCCCCCATATAAGGCTTCATACAGAGCCATCTGGATAATCGGCTTATAGTTGTTTTTTAGGTGAACTCCACTATTGGTAGAAAATGATCCCATGATCCCCCGATAGTAATGATATTGGCTCATAACATGTCCTCCAATATCTGAATAGTGCGCTCGACTACTCATCCGTATGTAAATGAAATGATGTACTCAGAACGACGTAAGTTCCAAACTCTCGTTGCACTGCTCTCCAAATATGTGATGTGACCTGAGTGCCTCGATCCGATATACTAGACACGGACACACCATGACGGTGAACAATCATATGAATGTAATCAGAGCCAACTACTCTGAAGAGTAGGTAGTCATGGTTGGAATGCATTGTGTAGGCTTGGTCAGTCTGTCCACAATGACCTAGACTGCATCGAATCTCATGAATGTTCATGGAAGCCGAAATACAAAATTCCTAGTGATGTGGTCCCTCTTCCACTCCAAAATATCTAAACTCTGAAGCATACCTCTCGGTCTCTGGTGCTCGTACTCCACCTACTAACAGTTCAAACACTGAGCAACATACTCAATTATATTCTTCTACATCCTCTGCCACCAATAGTGCGGCCTCAAGTCCTGGTACGTCTTCGTTGGCCCGAATAAATTTAATACCGCAAGCTTCTGGCCTCCTCAAGGATCAACTCTCGCAACCTATCCACATTTGGAACACATATCTGATTCTGTAGCCACAACACCCAATCATCCCTAATGGTAAACTCCTTAGCATCATCTTGGTGCACCGTGTCCCTTAGGACAAACAAGTAGGGATCATCATACTGACGTGTCATGATGTGCTCAAACCTAGAACACCGTGAAACCACGCAAGAAAGAACCCAACTAGGCTCCGAAATATCCAACCTCAGGAACTGATTGGCCAAAACCTGATCTAATACTAGCGGTCTCTCCCCAACTAGAATAAAACAAGACTCGCCATGTTATTAGCCTTCCTACTCAAAGCATCAGGCATCACATTGGCCTTTACCGGATGATAAAGAATATGGATATCATAGTGCTTTAATATATATAACTACCTCTATTTCCTCAAGGTCAGATCCTTTTTCTTGAATAAGTGCTGGAGACTCCTTTGGTCCGTGTCGTAAAGATAATGCCTCCAAATCTAGAGCACGTGAACAATGCTGCCAAGTACAAATCGTGCACTAGGTAGTTCTTCTCACGGGGCTTCAACTAATGCGAAGCATAAGAAATCACTCTACTCTCCTGCATCAACATACATGCAATTCCAATCCGTGAATCATCAGAATAGACTCTATAATAATCCGATACCTAAGGTAAAAATAGAACTCGAGTTGTAGTCAAGGCAGTCTTTAGCTTCTGAAAGCTCTCCTCACACTCATCAGACCACCTGAATGGGGAACCCTTCTGCGTAATACTAGTAAATGGGGTTGATTTAAATAAATCCTCTCTGCAAATTGGCGATATTACCTAGCCAACGCAAGGAAACTCCGAATCTCAGTAGCAGTAGATAGTTTGGGCCAACTCTGAACTGCCTCAATCTTCTTTATATCCACCTTAATCGCCTCACTTGACACCACGTGGCCCATAATGCCACCGTGTCTAACCTAAACTCGCACTTGGAGAATTTAGCATATAGCTTATTCTCTCTCAAAGTCTGGAGCACGATCCTCAAGTGCAGCTCACGATCCTCTCACTTATGAGAATACACAAATATATTATTAATAAAAACTATGACGAAGGAATAGAGATAAATTTGAAATACGATATTCATCAAATGCATGAAACCTACTGGGGCATTGGTTAACCCAATAGACAACACTAGAAACTTATAGTGACCATAGCGCGTCCTGAAAGCCATCTCCGAAATATCTGAAGCCCGAATCTTCAACTGATGGTACCCCGATCTCAAATTAATCTTCAAGAATACCCTTTGAATCTGATAAAAAAATCATGAATGTGCAGTAATAGGTACTTGTTCCTGATAGTGACCTTGTTCAACTGTCGGTAGTCAATGCCCATTGTCATAGAACCATCTTTCTTCTTCACAAAAAGAACCGGTGCACCCTAAGGTGACACATTAGGCCTGATGAAACCTTTATAAGGAAACTCCTATAATTATTCCTTCAACTCCTTTAAATCTACTGGTTCCATGTGATATGGTGGAATAGAGATGGTCTGAGTGCCCGACACAAAATCAATACCATAATCAATGCCCCTATCAGGTGGCATCCCTAGCAGGTCTGTTGGAAACACATCTGGGAACTCCCTTACTACAGGTACTGACTCAATGTTAGGAGTATCAACATTAACATCTCTCACTAATTCCAAATACACCAAACACCCATTCTCAACCATCTGTTGAGCCTTCAGAAAAGACACCACTCTACTAGGAACACGATCTGGGGAACCTTTCCACTCTAACCTAGGCAACCCCAACATCACTAACATCACAGTCATAGCATTAAAATCATGAATAGTGTGATATGATGGCAACCAATCCATGAAAAAAATCACATCAAATACACCATGATGAGAAATAAGAGATCAACTCTAGTCTTATAAGCCTCAACAGTCATGACATAAGCTTGATATACACGATCCACCATAATAGAATCACCCACCGATGTAGATACATGAAAATGCATATCTCTAGGATCACGAGGCATATCCGAATAACGATCAAAGTATAATGACATATATGAATAAGTGAAAGAAGAGTCAATTAAAACTGAAGCATCCCTGTGGCACACGAAACAATACATGTGATCATGGCGTCAGAAGCAACTTTCTCTGGCCTGGCGGGAAATGCATAGCAACATGCCTAACCACCGCCTGACTAACATCCCCCTCTAGGGAGGCCTCGCCCCATACGACCTCTACCCCGAGGTGATTGAGTGGGTTGTATAGCAGTTGATGCGGGAGTCATAGTCTGGACTCTCTACTACACTAGAACTCTATAATAACAGGGGCAATACTTCCTCGCATGCCCCAACTCCCCACACTCATAGAAACCTCAAACCAGAAATAAGTGCGGAGCCTAAATCTGACCCCTTGAACCAAAATAACCGATGGAAGGGCCTGGTACTGATGAAACCTTAAATGATGTAATGCGATAATAGCTCTAAGATGGAAGTGCTAAATGATGATTTATTTTGGAAAGAACTGTATAAATTGTGGCTAACTGATGAACCACGAGAAATCTAATGGGCTTTTTGTGCGGTCCTAAACTGACAACCTCTACTGTTATGTGACTGACCTCCAGATGAGGTACCACTAAAACCATGGGTCCTATTACCCTCCCTCCCCTCTCGCTAAAGCCTGCGAACATGCTCCAAGCACCTAGAAATCTCAACCACCTGATAAAAGCTATGATCCATCTCGGCCTCTCGGGCCATACCATAACATACACCATGGTTGATGCCATCAGTGAACCACCTGATGCTATCTCTCTCAGTGGGAACCAACCATACTACATGACATGCCAAATCCGTGAATCTCATCTCGTATTGGGTCTTTGTCATATTCCCCTAGTGTATCTGCTCAAACTCCCCACACAACTCCTCTCTGCGAGTCGTCAGGAAAAACTTCTCTAACAACAGAACTGAGAGTTGATGCCATGTAAGTGGTATTGTTCTAGACCTAGCCTGCCTGACAAATAATTCTGCCACTATATGTAGGCTTCCCATGTCAGTTAAAAGTAGTAAAGGCAAGTCCACTAGTGTCAATAATACCTGTTGTGCGAAGAATCCGATGACACCAATCAAGAAAACCCTAATCATTCTCCTACTCTCCTACACTGAACGCGGAAGGATCAAGCCTCTTAAATCGATCACAACCTATTATGATCCTCATCAGATATAGATTTCCAACCCCAGCCCGAGCAATACTAAATGGCTGAACTGGTAACACCTATGGTGCCTGATAACCCTGAGATAGATGCTCCGATTTACGGGTAGCGGGAGTCTATGCTCCTCCCTTATCCCATGAGGTAGCTGGTGCAACTGGTATCATACCCGCCTAAGCTAAGATAGTGTACACACTCAAGATCTAAGACAAAGTTTCCTGAATACCTGGTATAGCAATAGGCACCACCGGTGTATAAGATGGTCCCACCAGCTCAACAATATCTGGATCCTGCTCCTTCACTAGAGCAATTGTGGCTCCACGGGTGCTGATCTAGATGTAATGCAAGCCCACCTTGGGCTCCACCTCAGACCCATCCTCTCGCGGCCTTGACTGGTGGTACTAGTGCCTAATCAACTGAACGTATCCTCACCCTTTATGAGAGAATATAAGAGTAAAGGTTCAGACTTCGGAACTAACAAATCTGTATAACAAGGATGCAAGGAAGTGATGTTTCCTAATAGTTCGATAACTGCTTGAAGATAAGGAAAGACATCTCTTTACTGACCCGTAAGACTATGCCAAACTTGCTCATGATTCGTGAGACCTAGGAAACCTAGTGCTCTGATACTAACTTGTCACAACCCAAACTCCCACTAGAGTCGTGATGGCGCCAAAAACTACTTCCTAGGCAGGCCAACAATTTCACAATAACAATGAGCTCAAATAACTAAACTTAATGATCTCAACAGCGAACATATCATCAAATATCTGAGAAAAACAATAATAACACTCCTACAACCATCCCAATGATATGGTATCAACGAGTACAAGAGTACAACAAATATCGCAAAAATAAATGGTCAAATCATCAAATACAAATTGTTTGAGAAATAGAACAACGATATAAGAAATAAATGGGAGATAACTTCAAGATCTGCGATCGACATAGCAGCTACCTCGTAGTCTCCACAAGATGGTACCGGTGCAAACGCCAATAATCACCCCACTCGGAAGTACCTGAATCTGCACATGAAGTGCAGAATGTAGTATTGGTAAAACGAACCCCAGTACACAATAAGTAAGAAATCTAACCTTCGGCTAAAAGTAGTGACAAGCTCAGAAGAAAGTCAGTGTCCATTACAATAATCAATAATAACCCATCATATAATGATAACAGTAAAAGTAAATGACTTAACGATATCATATTCATCTCGTTCACCATTACAGATAGATTTAGATATACTTTCCAGTATAATAGTCAGAGTCCAATCTTTCACCGAATTCACTAGTACATAAATTCACCAAGGAAAACTGTGATTCTTCTAACTTTCAATAACATATAAGACATTTCAATTACAATTTAGCATTAGGAAAGTACATCTCTATGCCTACATTTCAAATAAACATGTAAAGTTACAACATCACAGTTAAACCATCAAGTATAATCACACTCAGCATGCTCTCGGTACATGGCACAAGTTCCCCTTACCATCTCACACACAACCACACTCAACACTGTATTGGTGCCTGACACAAATGTCCCTCACCAAAGCGCATATATAGCCTTGTGCCTGCGTTCACTTTGAATATGAGACTCCACAGGGGAAAATCCTTTCCCAAGCGCTAATATATAATCCATATCACATTTCCCAGCATGAGGCGTGGTGCATACGCCGCCCCTAAAAAAATACTACTTCGCCTTATATGTTTCTGACGTATGCGTCACCTCAAAATCATTATCGAATTGGCTCTATGGCCCAAGCTCAGTCATGAACCGCTCAAGTCTTAGTTCACCACATCCTACAGTACTCAGTTCAACAGTGTTACATATATGAGACATAAACATTATGTGAGAAATCAAAATGAGAATGCACGGACACTGATATATAATAAACAAATATAGCATCATGACTGAGAGTATGTTTACAATTAAGGCAAATAGCTCAAAACAACAAGAGTATCCCTATTATCTCTCAAACAATTAAGAACATAGCTTAGACATGATTTCTAACATAAATCATAGCTCTAATAATCATACAATTAGAGAAAACACAGGTAAACGAGGTATGGTAGCAAATAAGTCTCATTCTGGTTGCAGGCAATAAATTTCAACATCGGTATTTCAAGATCTTGATATTGACATCCAAATCCTCCATATTCTTTAAATAGAGGAACTAATTTATTACAAGAAGTCTTTAAGAAAGTATTTCCTAATATCAACTCAAGATGGTTCTCTCAATAATCATTACATGTATGGAAGATCTATGTTACAGTCGAGGAAGAAGTTTTTCTTTGAATATTAAATATTTTTGTTAAGATGACCGTGACAGGGATTTAATGACATTTCCTACAAGGTGCATCATATATATATATATATATATGGAGAGAGAGAGAGAGAGAGAGAGAGAGAGAATAAGTAATGATAGTTTTTATGTATCGACCCGACCGATCATTTTGAGTTTTAGCATTTCATTGTGCAGTTTGAAACTTTGAGTAGCTTTATATGATGTACCATGACTTGCATGTATGGGTGTCTTTGATATTCTAGAGGTTAAGGATTGATTGGTAAAATGATTCTCATTTGGAAGCTTTAAGTTGGAAGAGTTGACCAAGACTTGACTTTTAATTGATATGAACTTGTGTACAAAGTTTACTTATGATCTGAAATGTCTAAGTGTGATTTGAATGCGTTTGACGAAGTTGGAATTTTTGAAACTTTATATAATGATTTGATGTGGAATATTTGAAACTCAAGAGAATAATTTGATATTTGATTCTTGGTTTTGATGTTATTTGTGGTGCTTCGAGACATTGGACAAATTTGGATAATATATTTATATTTTTTGGTATGATTGGATGGGGTCCCGAGGGGCTCAGTTGTATTTTGGATCATTGGTTAAGAGACTAGTTATGTTAAGGATTTGGAGTTTGACCACAATCAACATGTGTTAAGACGACCTCTTTTCAGTGTTTTGAGTGCGCGAGCATGTTCATAACATGTTTTATGGTTGAAAACATATATGGTTTTTGTCGGGGAGGTTCCAGCTGAGTTTCTGATGCGAAAACTAAGATTTTCAATTGCTGAATTTTCTTGTGCGACAAATCCAAAAATACAGGCTATATCCCTAAGTTGGTCCATAAATTTCAGATTTCCTTTAAGACTTTAAAATAATATATAGTTCTCATTCTAAGGCCAAATTGGGTGATGCAAAAGTCTATCGTGGTTGGAATCTTGCAAGAATTATGTTGTCAAAGGTGAGTTTTGGGAACATCTAACATTGGATTGGGCTAAGATAGGTGCTGCATTTTTTTTTACTTACTTTGGGATTTAGTCCCTATTTTCTCACAATGTTTTGGAGTTTAGGAAGAGACGATTTGGAGGATATTTTTATCATTACTTTGTGGATAGGTTATCTCTACTCATTTTCTATAGTATTTTAAGAATCTGCATGAATTATTAATACCAAATACATTGAGTTCTAAGATGAAATTGGGCTTTTGACTACACTATAAAAGAGTGTATTTTGGGGATTTTACGGTCGACTTGGACTCGATTTCTGAATCTAATCACATATTTGGACTCGATAGGTTATGTGTCATTAAAATTTGATATTGATTTCGGATTTCGAGCACGTAGGGTCGTGTTGACTTTTGTTGACTTCTTAAAAATTCTTCAAAGATCGAAGCTTAATGGATTGAGATCCCACCCTATAGCATTGTTTGAATTACTATGTTGATGATTGGCTTTCATATGCGTGTTTGGAGAGCTGGAATGAGGTTATTACGTGATTTGATGTTGTAGGCTAGTGGGATGAGGTATCTTGCCTAATCTTATTGTAAGGGAATAACCCTTAGGATATGACCTTATTTGTCTAATGAAATGTGTGAGAAGTGACGTATATGAGAGGTGACGATCATATATGCGAGTGCTATGTATGATTTATGACTAGGTTAGTCTTCAGGATGTATCACGGCTTCTTTTGGATACTATGCTTCATGGTATCAAGCTTTATATGTTTGTATAACTACATGAACTTCTCGAATCATGCTAGAGATCATACGTAGGACTTGATTTCCTATTTGAACATGATACTCATTATTGTATGACGTACTCGCCCAACCTGAGTGTAGTCGTACACTTCGCACATGCATACACCTTAGCATGCTATTTTATCGGTCCATGAGTATACAATTTGATATTCGTTGTTTGTACACATGTATTTTTGTATAAGCTTTCTGTGTGATAGACTGAGTTGACAACACGTGAGTGGTCCGTGTAGGTTGAGTTATTATAACACGTTAGTGGTCCATCCGGTTGTTAAAATTATGGCACGCGAGTTGTCCATGTAGTGATTATGATTATGGTTGGTGAGTTGTCCGTATAGCATGTGGATAAGGATCCATACCGTTGGTTTCCCTCTCATATTTCTCTCTTGATGGCCTACATGTGCATTATGAAAAATTGATCAGTGATTGGACTTTGTGTATCTTCTATATATGGAAACTTCTTGTATGTATACATGCTTTTTACCACATATATTCTCTATATGCTAGCAACGGAATGTTAACATGCCTTTTATGCATATTTTTTCTACTTGCTGCTTTACTTGATGAATTGATTCACAGTATATATCTTCTCTACATGACAACCTGGGTAACTTGGCCTTCTTATTTGTGCATATCTTCTCTATATGCAATTGTTGATGAATTAATGATGTTAGGTGCATATCATCTCTATATGCTAAGCTACTAATCTAATAAGGAACTTGTGCATATCTTCTCCATATGCAATTGTTGACTAGTTAGTTGATATCAAATGAGTATCTATGACAATCAAACCATTCAGTTTAAGCTTTAGCATGTTGTTTAGCAGTTCGAGACCTTGATTAGCTTCACATTATGCATTATGACCTGCGTATGTGGTTGGTTTCGATTTTTGAGTGCTTCAGAGTTGATTTGAGAGAGCAATTATCAATTCAGAAGTTCTAAGCTGGAAGAGTTGACCAATGTTTGACTTTGGGTAAACGACCCCGGAATCAAGATTTTAAAGATTCCTATAGGTTTGTAAGGTAATCCTGGGCCTAGGTGTAGGTTTGAGTTGAGTATCTGGCATTCCAGAAGTTATTTAGTGCTTATTGTTAGAAGTTTACATTTTGAAGGTTTTTGAATTTGCTAAGTTTAACTTGGAGTGTACTTTGGTATTATCCGACTCTGGATGGTGTTTTGAGACCTTTTATAGGTTCATCTAGTTGATCGAAACTTGTGCGTGAAGTTTGGTCATAATCTGAAATGTTTAAGTGTTATTCGGACACGTTCATCAAAGGTTGAAGGTTTTAAAGTTAAGAGAAAGATTTTGATCGTCCATTCTCAATTTTGATGTTATATGTGGCATTTCGAGCGCTTGGATGAGTTTGGATAATGTATTGAGACTTGTTTGTATGATTGGATGGGGCCTTGGGAGCCTCGGGCATGTTTCAGGGTGGTTTCAGACCATGTCGATGTGTATTGCTACTGCTGGTTACTTGTGCTGGTGTTGTTCTTCGCGAACGCACTGGGAAACATGTGTTCGCGATCAAAGATGTATGCCGGAGTCTGTGCTACGCAAAAACAACAAAGGAGTCGCGAACATGGAGAAGGAGTTGGAGGCTATGGATTGTTACTCTATGAGAATGCCACTAGAGGGTTGTGAATGCAAGGAGGAGGAAGTTGGGCAGGTTGCTCTTCGCGAACACGACTGTGCCACCTCGAACACAAAGAAGGGGATTAATGCTGGGCAGTAATTTCCTATCACGATCGTGTTAGTTTGACCAAATAATTCGTCACGATTAGGGCATTCTGCGATCGCGAGGGTATTTCTGCGATCACGAAGAGAGAAGACTAGTTAGATTATAAGTTGCAAAATCTGGACTTATCTCATTTCATCTCATTTCTCCCACTGGGAGCTGATTTTGGGTGATTTTAGAGGGCCATTCTCATCATCTATCACAAGATAAGTGATTCCAACTTATTGTGAGCTAAATACATGGTTTATATATGGATTTAATTATGAAAATTAGTAGAAATTGTGGGATTTTTGAAAAAAAACTTAGAAATGGTATTTTTGAGTTTTGACCTCGAAATTGGGCATGGACATGGGAATAAATTATATATTTGAGTTTGTGGTGTTATGGTAATATTTATCTTCAAGAATTTTTGGAAATCCGGGCCCTTGGGCCTGGGGGTTTGTAAGGCCCTCCTAAAAATCAGGATTTTGTGATGCCGAAGTAGGCATAGAATAGTATGCTGGGAATTGATGGAACAATTTTTGCAGAATAGCCATTTCTGCGGACCATTATGTGGCCGCATAATAACTCTGCAGGCCATATATTGAAGCAACCTTTTTGGCCAATTTTAAGGTAGATTCCGCGGCCAATTATGCGACCGAATAATCGTTTCGCGAGCCGCACTTTGGTCGCATAAACGTCCTTGAACATTTGTAGAGGGAGGTTTTGTGGCACATTATACAACCACATAACAGTTCTACGGGCCACATTCTGTCCGCAGAGTGAAGCAGACCAGCCTAGTCCCAAAGCGACTTTTCACGGTCGTTTCGCGGACGGCATGCCCATTGTGTGGTCGCACAAACCCTGTTTTGGAGCTTCATTTTTTGGGGGTTTTGAACTCGAACCTGTTCCGTTAAAACACTTACTTGGACCATTTTTAACCTATTTTTCTGATATTTTAGAGTGAGAGAGAGGATCCTAGAGGGAGAAAGTGATCTTCACCAATTATTCTTCAATTATTTCTTAAATACCTTGAAGATTATCAAGAGAGGCACCTAGGTATTCTTCCCGAGAGGTAAGATTCTATCACCCAAGCTCTTAATTCCAAAATATAAATAGAATGGGCCCTTGGTTAGGTAATTCATGGGGATGGAGTGATTACCTTGCATGCATGTGTTCCTAAGGTATGTGAGAGGTTATGAGGGAAATATAGAAGAGAATGGGGTGTGGATTGGTGTAGTCTTTCCTAACGAGGGCCATGAAACCTTGATACACACATAGTGTTTGATAGAATTCTCAAGTGAGCTAGAATTATGATCATTCTCAGAATTTTGGGGTTCAATTTTGCTATATTGCTAACATAGATTGAAGTTGCTAAGAGCTCCGAAATATAGTAGGATTTAAGGAAGCTCTATTGAGGTATGTATAGCTAAAACCCCCTCTTCTTAGAATTGAACCCCCTTGATATCCATGAAATCAGTGTAAGTCCCAAATTGATCATTATAGGAATTTTTATTCCGAATGTGATTGCATTGAAAAGTATATGTGCAATATGTGTTCCTGTGTTTTCATCATGTCATCTCATTGATTGAGGATATGTTAAGAATATGGGTTATGTGCTACAAATTATTACACTTCAAGTCAAAGTCGAACAAATATTGTTATGCTTACTGTGTAAAAAGCCTCTATGTGCCTTAGATTCTAATTTGCTCACGTGCGTAACCAAAATCTTGAATGAAAGGCCTTGTTGATGTTTATATGACAATAATGTGGAATGTGGAAAAGAACTTGAGTTATGAAGTGCGTCCAAGTGCCAAGTATGATATAAAATTATGCCACTAGTGCCGATGAACTGAAGAAGAGGTATGCAATGAGATAATTGATAGAAAAATGGTAATGTCTAGGGCGAGATGCCCTAGCGGATCGAGCCGTGATCGGACACCATTCCGCACACATGGTGGTAATTGTGTTGGAAATTGAAACTGGGATTTGAGAATGAAATTGTGATTATGGCTGATGTCTCAAATGAGATGACCCAGCCGATCGAGTAGTGATCGGACTCCGCGCAAGAATGCGATGGTATTGTGGATGATGGTGTATTAGCATTAAAGATGTCCCAACCTAAAGTTACGCAAAATTTACTCTAAATCTTATGTGATTCTTAATTTGATGTTGCGATGTTGTTTAAGGATTTTATTGATTTTATGATTACTTCCTTCTTGTAGTATTGATTTATTCTAATGAAATGGTGTTTAGTTATACATACTAGTACTATTCGACAGTACTAACGTCCATTTTGCCGGGGGTGCTGCATCCTTAAATGGATGGAGGTGGTTCCGTTGAAGACAATGTTGATCACAGGGAGTAGTGCATCCTCTTCTCAGCAAACTCAGTGAGCCCCCCATCATTCTGGGGTCTTGTATTATATCTTTTGATGTGTTGTAGTCAGTTTAAGGTATAGTCGGGGCCTTGTTGCTGACACTATCTTTCCACTCTTTTGATATCTTTAGAGGCTCCGTAGACATTATGTGGGTTGTAAATGGGTACTAAGAGGGTCGAATTGATTATATTGTGTTTCAGATGTTATTCCACCAAATCCTAAGATGTATGTATTTTAAAACTTGTCAATGGTGTAACAAAATGAAATGTATTAGTAATGTTTATATATTTAATCCTCCTATTATTTAACTAATGGGAACAAACCTTCTCTTGATCGTAAACGAGTTGGGTAGAAAGTGTCTAACAGGCTTGCTCGACCGGATCCACTCCGTTGAGCGCCAGTCACACTCCCCGAGTTTGGCGCGTAACAGGGTTGAATTTTATTGAATTTCGTGTGGGGTTGAGGATTTGTCTCTAATCGTTAAATTATGAGTTTTTGAGTATCTTTTGATTGCTTTATAGGTTCTTTGACTAGTTTCAGATTGTTTGTCATTGGTTTGAGGTGTAAGAGAGGCGTTGTAGCTAATTATCGGAATTCAGAGCAAGGTAAGTCTTCTGTCTAACCTTGTAAGAGGAAATTTACCCTATATGTGCTATATTTTATATGTGTTATGTGTTATGGGAGTTACACACGTATGAGGTGACGATCGTTGCCTATGCTAGATTATTGTTTATGTCCGAGAAGATTTGGACTCACACCATGCTTTAACTATATTACATGAGTTATTCTTACTTGTTCAAATGCTTTTATTCTTGTTTAGGCCAGAGACTAGACTTGCATAGAGTATCAAACTTAGCTATTCTAGAAACTTGGCGTGCTACTTGATTAGCCACGTAAATTATACTTCCTCTAGCAGATTTCTCCCATGCTGTACTTATTTGTCTGGAAGTTTCTTGATTTCTTAACTTGCATGATTATCCACGAGTTGGGCTAAGTACCCATCAAAATATTTACTATTCTTATGAGATCAGGTTGATCACCTCAGTACTACTCTTATGGGAGTGGGATGTTCACCTCGACAGGATTTTGAGATATATTTATGGATCGAGCTTCGTCCCTTGGAAGTAATATGAGATGCATCTATGGATTGGATAGTACACTTTAATGGGAGCGGTTCATTCGCCTCGGCATGATTATGAGATACTTTTATGGGATCTAGTCGTTCGCCTCGGTAGTTCTGTAAATACTTTTATGAGATCAGGTCATTCACCTCGATAGAATTGCGCGTAATAGTTCCATAGGGAGTTAGTGCATATATGAGTATCCTAACTGGGATTTGACATTTTCACCTAATATTGGTCAAATACATTCCATTGTAGGTCTCATTTAATATTTGATGATTTCATATTTATCCTTCTGTTAAGGATACTGTTATATGTATTTATCTAATTCATTGCTGCCTGATATGCTTCATAGATGTCTACTTTTATTGTACCTTGATTTTTGGACCACTAGTAAGTGTCAATGTCGACCCCTGGCCACTACTTCTTCGAGGTTAGATTAGATACTTACTCGGTACGCCTTGAATTACGTACTCATACTACACTTCTGCACTAATTGTGGAGGTATTAAGACATGTACATTTGGTGGTCTTTCGGGCCCGTAGGCTCACCTACTAAGGAGACTTTGTGGTGAGCTTCATTCTATGTTACGATCCGTATCACATAGAGTCTTTTTCCTATTATATTACTACATTCTGTTTATTTCCCATTCCAGATAGTTGTTTTAGTAGTAGTGTGCATTCTCGTAGGTACTCATACACTTGTGACACTAGGTTTTGGGAATTTTAGATCAACAGTTATTTTTTTTATGACTTCATTCATATACTTTGATTATGTTCAACGATTGAGGAATGCATTAGCATTTTACTATAAAAATGAAACTATTTTGCTTATTTATTTCAATTCTTGTTTCGAAAAGTGTTAAGAACTATCGATCGTTGTATTGATTTAATTTGGCTAGCTTAACAATGGTATTGGACACTATCACAACCTATGGTGGGATTGGGTTGTGACAATTTGGTATTAGAGCACTAGGTTACTTAGGTCTCACGAGTTATGAGCAAGTCTGGTAGAGTTTTGTAGATTGGTATAGAGACGTTTGTACTTATCTTAGAGGGGCTACAAGACTATTAGGATAACTTTCCTTTCTTTATTCCTTATCATGTGACTCAATTTCGGTTGAAGCTTATGTCTTCATTTTCTTCCTATTCATTCGTACGTGATGTCGAGCACTCGATAATAGTTGGGAACCGACGAGTTGTTGTGATGCTACATATATGGTGTAGGATGTTTTTCCATTTGTTATGAGGGAGGAATATGCCTTTTGGAGGGGTTTTCAATCATTTCAGCCTAGTGTTGGTTTTGGGGTTATACATTGTGTATTGTGACTCTTCACATGCAAGTTTCAACGTGGTGTTGGTGCAAAATGGTAGAGTGTTTGCTTATATGTCATGGTAGAGAATGCTTCGTGACAAGGATTATTTGATTCGTGTTTGAGAATTTGTTGTTTATTCCAGCATAGGAAGGTATTTTGGCTATCGACGTTCAAGCCTTGCCGAGAGATTTGCGATATTGGGTATTTTCAAACTTGGTAGAGTTCTTGCTTAGGTTGTTGTGCAGATGTCTTTATTTGAGAGCACCAAGGCTTGTAAGTATGATGTTTTTCATTTGTTTGTTGTTGGGGACACGGTGTTGTGAAGTATTACTTAAGCAGCAATTATTGGAGATGACGACGTATTGCAACTTCAAGGTTAAACTTATGTTTCTAGCGTTGATGGTTCCAGGGAGATAGTCCTAGAGAAGGCTCGGAGTTTGTGGCATTCTATTCATCCGGGTGCTATGGAGATGGATAGTGATTTGAGGTAGTATTATTGGTGGTGGGGGGATGAAAAAGGACATTGTTGGATATGTCTCACTGTGGGGGGATTGTTAGCATGTTAGGTATGAGCAGCAGAGGCTGAGTAGATTGTTTTGGAATATGGCTAAATTGGAGCGGAAATGGAAGCGTATCATTATGGATTTTATGGTAAGATAGCCACATGCTTGAGAAAGCTTAGTGCGATTGCATGGAATGCAGATGGAATGTGATTGCTTGATTATCATTTTGGGGTGCAATGTAATCATGGGTTTTAAACGTGTCGTTGGACCTTCAATTGATGTTGATGGAATGAAGGATTCTTACAGCTGGTGAATGAGTGTAGACTTAGGAGGATTACCTAATTTCATAGTGGTTTTAACCATGGGATATCGTTGGAGGACGTCGATATGAGGCTACACATGTGGGTTATATCATGTGAGAAGGTTAGGAGTTGTATGAGTTCTAATGAAGTTCCTATAAAGAGTTGTACCTTTTATCCAATGGAATTCACATACTATAATGTGGGTATGGATCGCTTGAGGAATATGGCGCGACTGTCATGAGGATGAGTGTGCATTTGGGGCTGATATCTTAGGATGTGTTATGCTTAGTTGTAATGACCCAATCGATCGTTTTGAGTATTTGAATTCCGTTCAACTGTTTGAAGTCTTGATTAGCTTCGTATGATGTATTATGACTTTTGTGAATCATCGGTTCTAATTTTCTTGTGATTCGGGATTGATTTGGAAGACAAATTCTCAACTAGAAAGCATTAAGTTAGAAGAGTTAACTAGATTTCACTTTTATGTATTTGAACTCGGATCAGAGTTTTGATGGTTCCATTGGGTCTAGAGGATGAATTTGGACTTGGGCATATGCGCAGATTTGCATTTGGATATTTTTTGATGGTTTCAGTACTATTTGGAGAAAGTTAGAAATTTAAAGGTTTGGAATATTCAAAAGTTTTATCGATAGTTGACATTGATGATATCGGGTTCGAATTAAGGTTTCGGGAATTGGAATAGCTTCTTGAGACTTGTGTGAAAAATTTGAGGTCATTCTAAGTTGATTTGATATGGTTCAACACGAGTTTTGGAAATTTAAAGTTCAAAAGTTCATTAAGTTTAATTTGAGGTGCGATTCGTGTTTTCGATGTTGTTATGAGTGATTTGAGGCTTCGAGTAGGTCCAATTGATGTCTTGGGACTTGATGGTATGATAGGAGGGGGTCATGAGGGTCTCGAGTGAGTTTCGAATAGGAATCATACCAAGTTTGCTTCATGTTTGATTCCTGGTGTATTCTTGACTGATGGTGCTGTTTTTCCTTCAACGCGATCGTGGGTGGAGCAACACGATCACGATATTCAAAGTTTGAGCTGGGGCACTTTTCTCTACGCGTTCTCCATTGGAGGACCGCATTCGCGGATTTTGAGGGGTTTGACAATTGTGTTCGCGAGCGTAGGATCATGATTGTAGATCAATGAGGGTGCTGGGCAAAGGTGTTTGCGTGTTTGCGTGTAGCTGGGGACGTTCGCGTAGTTTTGTTCCTATGATGTTCCCGTTCGCATGGCTCATTTTGCGAACGCGTGGATTGTTCTATGATCGCAATGGATATTACTGTCCATTATAAGTACTATATTTTAAAGGTTTCAGACATTTTATCATATTTTGAGATACGATGCTCAGATTTGGGCGACATTGGACGCGATTATCACCTCATGTATTGGGATAAGTGTTTTCTACTCAGCTTTGATTAGTTTATGTGATTCCATCTTCAATTTTTGCCTTTGATTGATGATTTCAAAAGAGAAATTGGTGGCTTTTGTCTAAACTTTAGTAAAGTGATTTTTTGGGTTTTAAACAACGATTCTGAGTCAGATTTGAGCGAATTTAGTATGATTGAACTATTAATTGAATGGGTTGTCGGAATTTATGAGTTTTTTCGGGTTTCATGGTATGGGCCTAGGTTTGGCATTTTTTGGTTAACTTTGAGTAACTGATATATTCATTCTTTATCGTTTGGGTTTGTCTTCTATAATATTATTTGATGTTTTTGAGTTGCTTTTGTCTAGTTTCAAGCCATTCAGAGGTCAATTTGTGCAAGGTGGAGCTTTTAGAGTATTCTTTGGCTTGCTGGGTATTTGATTTGACTTGTTTCAGGTAAGTATCTTATCTAAACATGGTTGATGCACTAGTTTCCAGAATTATTTGTGATACGTACGGGTATGGGTGCGCATATGTGTGGGGTTTGAGCCCATGTGCAAGCACTGAGGTATTTCAATGCTCAGGGTATTGCTTAAGCTGTGATACGCCTAGAATTGACTATTAAGCTATAACCTATAATGTTTCTCATATTTGTAACATTGTGGTTAATTTTTTGAGCCATATTTGAGGTTATGAAGAGGCGAATTCCCTTAATAAACTCGATAATTGCTATTTCTTTCATAACACTCCATTTTTTGAGCTATGATAACACACTTTGCACAAGCCTACACTTTAGCATGTTATTATACCAGTACCAAAGCATGAAATCTGGTATTTATTCATCATATACATGTGTTCTTGTATACTTGCTTATGTGTGATATGATTTGGAATGGATTCTTGTGATCACGTCGGGCGGTTTGTGTTGTTATGCCTGTGACCACGCCAGACAGATGTGTTGTTATGCATGTGACCACGCCAGACGAATTGTAGTGTTATGCCTGTGACCACGTCGGGTGGATTGTGTTGTTATGCCTGTGACCATGTCAGGCAGATTGTGATAATGAGCCTGTGACCACACGGGGGGAATTGTGAGTATAGGCATGTGAGTTGTCCGTGCGGATCTAGATACTGATATTATGGCTCAAGAGTTATTTGTGCAGCACATGAGTTGTGTATGCGTTTGAAATATAACCTATGACTATGCCGGTAGTTTATGATATTGAGGATGGTACACGTTGAATTAGCCGTGTTTGTGTGTGGATGCAGATCCCCCTAGGGTCCCCCTCTCATGTTTCTCTCTTGATGGTGTACACGCAAATGGTTAGAAATCGACAGGTTTCTAGTTGATGTGAGCTCAAAAAGAGCTGGTTAATCTTTTTGGATCGGGTTGCATGGTGCAACAGGCCTTGTTGGCTTATGGCTATTGGATCATGTTGCGCGCTGCAATGGACTGACATTTGGTTATTAAATTTCGTCTTTACTTGCAATTTCCTTCACTATTTGTCGGATCTACTTGCATATCTTCGTAAAGCTGGATTTTTAACTGAATAAAACATTTTAAACAAAGAATTGTGAGCATCAAAGTGGTTTTACCTGAGATTTTCCCGATTTGATCATATATATGTTCTATACTTGTTGAAATGAGGAACTGTACAGGTGTTAGTGAGTATTATCTATAGTTCTTGCTTCGTTTACCTGGCCGAGGTTAGTTAAGATACTTATTGAGTACACGGGGTCGGTTGTACTCATACCACACTTATGCACCTTGCGTGTAGATATTGAAGTTGACGCTGCTGTGTATGGCAAGAGTTGGCATTGAAGATATACCCTTTTTCCAATTTTCACTACCATTAGTACTTGGTAGTTGTAGATTTGAGATTCTATTCATGTACATTTCAAAGAGATGTCGTGTCATTTTTCATTTAAGTTTGTAAATCTAAGTCTTATTGACTCATGATTTGTACCACCAGTCCTTGGGGAGTTGTATAAAGATTCAATCATTTTACTTTTGACTCTTAATTTTATTATTAAATTATGTTTACCATTATTTCGCTTACCTAGCGGGTTGGGTTAAGTGCTATCACGACTAGTTGGATTTTGGGTCGTGACAGGTATCAGAATACTAGGTTCATAGGTTCTACGGGTCATGAGAAAATGTCTTGTAGAGTCTTGGTGATCGGTATGTTTACATCCATACCTATCTTTGAGAGGTTACATGGCATCTATGATAAACTTCCCATCTTTCTTTCCTCATCGTGCGTCATTGATTTAGCTCAAAGCATATCTCTTTGAAATCCTTCTACTCACTCATATTCTATGTGAGCGCTCGGTATTGGCTGTGCATAGATGGCGTGTGATTCCATAGACGAGGTGTGAGATGTGTTCTCTATGTTTTGATGATGGGCCAGTCTGGAGGACTTGAGGCCGTATGTGACTGCAACTCGGGCATTATGGTTTTAGTTGTGCGAGTATACGCGCGTAGCACTCATATGTCCAGTGGTGTTCCAAGAGTGGAATTTACGGCTCGATGAGTGGTTGGAAAGCTATATAATGTGTATGATATGACAACGGGATGTGCTCATATGGTTTTGATATGACGAGAAGATTTTGCTTAAAATATGAAGGACTATGAATGCTCGATTTCTGGGGACGTGTTACACAATCTTGATTTATGAATATTTTTAGGGATTCTTTCATGTTGTTCATATGTTGAACAAAGTATATTCTCATGTCTTATGGAAAAATTTAAAATCTAGAAGATTAAGCAGTCGAGTAGTAGTTGTGGTCGTGAAAAGGTATAGAGAAATGCCAATTGAGGCTAAGAAGATAGGTTATCACCTGCGGGGTAAATTACAGATGTGTGGTCCTTATGATGTTGTGTGGAGAGTTTCTTTATATCAGTGGGTTTTAAGTTTCGATTTGAGTTTGGATCGGTTGAGAAGTTGACTTGACTGTCACAAGGATGAGCGCAAAAATAATAGACGATTTGAGGTATTTTATGGTCTGTGTTGCATGAGATTATGAAGGATTATAGTTGAATCTCAGTGCGGGGATTATGGCAGTAATAGCTTGTGGGTATTGTGAGTTATTGAATGTTTTGTTCTACGGCTTTGAGCCAAGTAGGGGAGGCTGCTACCGACGATTTGATTTCATGGTTATGTGTTGTGTTGGTTTCGGTTTGAGGCATAGTTGTGAATCCATTATGACTTGTTGAGGTTGATATCAAGGATGACTCAAGTAAGTAAATGTCTAGAATGGGTTATATTACACTTTATAGGTAAATGAAAATCATGGAATGATTTGAGTTGATATTCGTGACGGATGCAGTGCAGATGGAGTCAAAATTTACCCGGTTGCATTAAGATGGGGTTACCTCTTTGGGTATGGGTATAATGGTGGAACATAGGTCGTTCAGCTTGTTTGGGCGGTGTATATGAGATTTGAATAGGGTGGATAACTATCTAGAAGGTTCTAAAGAGTTCAAGACTCATATGTAGTATTTGAGAAATTTTTGGAATTGTAACTGGCAAAGGTTTGAGATTTAGATCGGTGGTCACAGTATTTCTATATCATTATGGAATCAACATTTTAGTATCAAGAAGGTAAAGGAAATAGTTTTAGATTCACATAAGGGATATTCATAGTGGGTATCTCATATGTGGTATTTTGAGTGTTTAAATGGGAGTACATCGGCTTATGGGCCTTAGGGAAATGTGGTTATATGCTAGGATCTCTCGTGGTGAGCGTTGAATTAAGGGTTGTAGTGTGCTAGCAAAGAGAAGTCTTAAATTGAAGGCAATTTAGAAGAAACTAGGAGGAAATAGGAAAACTTGGTAGTAGGTTGGATCAGTATGGTAATGGTATGCTCGGTTTTTTTAGTTCTTACGATGTTATGAGGCTTTACAGGTATTTTGTGGAAATACTCTTGGGTTTAGCGACCTGCGTGACTTGGTTGAGTTGGAGGGATTCAGTTATGATGGCTTGGTTATGTGCATATGGGTTTCGTAGAGTTCTCGATGATTTCTACCACGGGTTGGGATTGATATTTTCTACAGGCATGAGGAGTATATTGCGTATTGTGATTTTCTCATGTATGGGATCAAGTGGAAGGTTTCTGATTGATCGAGTGTATAGTCTACTTATGACTCAGATTTTATAATGTGTTTCACTTGTTTTCATATAATGGTATGATAGATGTGGAGCGTCGTGTGAGATTTAGATTTGCATATGCAAGTATACGACTTAGTTTCAAAAGGAAGGTCATGAGTTCTAGACGGCACTGATAGCTTCAGATATTTAGAAGGATGCTGGCACTCTCTGGTATAACCTGAGAAGACTGTGTGTTTCTGTGTGTTTCTATCATCATCGGCAGTGTACGAAGGTTTTAAATGAAGATTTATTTAATATGAGGTTTATTATCGGTACTAGGTTCGTTTTGAGAAGCTATTATGATCGGGAATTATTTTTTACAAGTATGCGAGTTATGTGGTATATCATGTGATTACATCTTGGGTTATAGTTACGTCTTGATACAACTTTTCAGACTTATCTATTGTGTAGATGTAATATTCGGGTCTTGTAATGATTTCTGAATGTTTGGAATTGGGTTCTACGGTTTACAAACTAAGTTTGAAGTAAGGATCTTCAGATATGTTGTGTTATACGGCTTATATGAACTGGGGTGATGTGGGATCACCACTTGGTTTGTGAATGGTGAGTTTACTCCATGATTTGTTGGAATTAGAAAGACTCTTAGCACGTCCGAGGACAAACATATGTTTAAGTGGGGGAGAATGTGACGAACCAACCGGTCAATTTAGGTATTTGCATTCTGTTTACCTCTTTGAAGTCTTGAGTAGATTCAGATGATGAATTATGGCTTGTGTGTATTGTCAATTTTGGTTTTCAGGTGATTCAGGATTGATTTGGAAGAATGATTCTCAACAAGGAAGCTTTAAGTTGGAAGAGTGGATCGAATTTGACTTTTTTGTATTTGACCTCGTATCAGAGTTTTGATGGTTCCGTTGGGTCCGGATGTCAATTTTGGACTTGGGTGTATGCCCGGATTTGCATTTAGATGTCTTTTAAAAGTTTCGACATTATTTGGCAAAAGTTGGAAATTTTAATGTTTGGACTGTTCAAATGTTTGATCGAGAGTTGACTTTGATGATATTGGGTTTGAATTGACGTTCTCGGATTGGAATAGCTTCGTTATGTCATTTGGGAGTTGTGTACTAAACTTTAGGTAATTCCGAGTTTATTTTATAAGGTTCGGCACGAGTTTTGGAAGTTTAATCTTTAAAGTTCATTAAGTTTGATTTCAGGTGAGAATCGTGGTTTCGATGCTGTTATGAGTTATTTGCGGCTTCGAGTATGTATGCATAACGTTTTGGGACTTGATGGTATGTTTGGATCGGGTCTCAAGGGCTTTGTGGTGAGTTTCAGAGTGGAATCAGATAATTTTTCCTTCACGTTTGATTGTTGGTGTATTATGGACTGTTGGTGTTGTTTTTCTTTCTACGCGATAGCAGGTGGAGCAACGCGATCTCGATGTTCAAAGTTGGAGTTGGGGCACTTTTCCCTACCCGTTATCTATTAGAGGACCGCATTCGCGGAGTTTGAGGGGTTTGAAAATCGCAGTCGCCTGCGTAGATTCGTGATCACAGATTAGCGTGGGTGTTGGGTGAAGGCTTCTACGCGTTCGTGAGTAGCTGAAGGCGTTCACATAATTTTGTTCTTGTGGTGTTTGGTTCATATGGCTTGTTTTGTGAATGCGATGAGTGTATTGAGTAGTGCCATATTGAGTGGATCATCCACGCGATCACGTGATCCACGCAATCACGATACATATAATTGTCCAGTGATTATAAGTAATCTATTTTGAAGATTTTATCGTATTTTGAGATGGATCTCGGATTTGGGCGATTCTGGAGGCGATTTTCATCACATGGATTGTGTTAAGTGTTTTCTACTCTATTTTGATTATATTGTGTGATTCCATCTTTCATTTTGGCCTTTAATTGATGATTTCAAAAGAGAAATGTGGGGTTTTATCTAAACTTTCTTAAAGTGAATATTTTGGTTTTGGACATTGATTCGGAGTCATATTTTAGTTAATTTAGTGTAGTTGGACTCATAATAAAATGGATTGTCAGAATTTGTGAGTTTTGTTGGATTCCGAGGTATGAGCCAGGGTGGTTTGACTTTTTTTTGGTTGACTTTTAGTATTTGATTAAAGATTCGATCTTTATCGTTTGGGTTTGTCTTGTACTACATTATTTGATGTTTTTGAGTTGCTTTTCGCTAGTTTCGAGCCGTTCAGAGTCGATATTTTTGAAATGGAGCTTTTAGAGTATTGTTAGCTTGCTCAGTATTTTATTTGACTTGTTTGAGTTAAGTATCTTATATAAATATGATTGAGGCGCAACTTGCTTGAATTATTTGTGATAGTTAGCTGCTAGGGGTGCGCATATGTGTGGTGTTTGAGTCCATGTTCGAGCAGCGGGGTATTTATCCATGCCCGGGGTAGTGCTTAAGTTGTGATATGCCTAGAATTGACTGTTAAGCTTTAAGCTACAATGTTTCTCATATTTGTAACATTGTGGTGAACTATTTGAGCCATGTTTGAGGTTACGAAGAGGCTAATTCCCTGAATAACCTTGGTAATTGCTATTTCTCTTATAACACTGACGATTTGAGTTATGATAGCACACTTTGCACATACGTACACTTTAGCATGTTATTATACCTGTTCAATACTATGAAATCAGATATGTATTAATCATATACTTATGTTCTTGTATATTTGCTTCTGTGTGATATGATTTGGACTGGATGCCTGTGAACATGCTGGGCGGATTGCCTGTGACCACGCCAGGCAGATTGTGGTTTTATGCCTGTGACCATGCCGGACGGATTGTGTTTTTATGCTTGTGACCATGTCAGGCAGATTGTGATATTGAGCCTATGACTACGCCAGGCGGATTGTGTGTATCGGCACGTGAGTTGTCCATGCGGATCCAGATTCGGATATTATGGCATATGAGTTGTCCATGCGGTTGATATTGAGCTTGTGACCATGCCGAGCGGTTTATAATATTGAGCCTGTGACCATGCCAGACCCGTAGCAAGTGAAATTGGTTATACTTGTGTGTGGATATGAATCCATCCCCCTAGGGTCACCCTCTCATGTTTCTCTCTGATGGCGTACACACAAATTGTGAGAAACCCGTGGGTTTTTGGTTATTGTGATTTCTGGGACAACTGGTTCCTTTTATTTGATCGAGTTGAACGCCGCAACAGGCCTTATTGGCTTATGGTTATTGGAAACAGACTAATATTTTGTTATTGCATTTCATCTTTCCTTGCAGTTCCTTGACTCTTTACCCGATCTAATTGCATATTTCTTTAAAAGATAGATTTTTGACTGAATAGAACACCTTAAAACAAAGAATTAGGAGCATCAAAGTGATTTTACCTGAGATTTTCCTGATTTTAACATATATCTGTTCTATACTTGTCAAAATAGTGAACTGTATAGGTGTTAGTGATTATCATCTATTGTTCTTGTTTCTTTTACCTCACCGAGGTTAGTTAGGATACTTATTGAGTACATGGGGTCGGTTGTACTCATACTACACTTTTGGACCTTGCATACAAATCTTGGAGTAGATGTTGATGTATATGGAGGGAGCTGGCATTGAAGATGTACCTACATTCCACTTTCACTACCACTAGTAGTAGGTAGTTCTAGATTTGACATTCTGTTCATATACATTTTAAACAGATGTCATATTATTTTTCATTTCAGTTTGTAAATCTAAGTCTTAATGACTCATGACTTGTACAACCAGTCCATAGGTTGTTGTATAAATATTCAGTTGTTTCACTTTTGGATCATGATTTTGTTATTAAGTTGTGTTTCCTACTATTTGGCTTACCTAGCGGGTTGGGTTAGGTGCTATCACGACTAGTTGGATATTAGGTTGTGACATTTGTGTATCATGAGCTTATGAGAATTCGGCAGAGTAATGGTATGAGATCATGGTGGTAGGGAAGGGAGGTCATTTTGAGTTCGTGGATTATGTCATTATGACTTAACCCCAAGTGGGGGAGCCTACCGTCGATGTTTGGGTCATGTGGTCTTATGTGGTTGTAATTTTAGAACTAAATGGACGCTGGTGAATTAATTATGACTTCAAGGATGATTTGAGAAAAGAATTTCTAGGTGCCTGTTATATTTTTCCATATTGATATATAGGAGTTGTGAGACTTCTCATATTTGATATTTCTTTGTGGATGTGATGTGCAAGGGAAAAAATTCATTCGGTTGCTCTTTTTGGAGTAATCACGTGTTAACGGAGCACTAGTCATTCAAATTTATTGGCTATGTATTCGAGACTAGGGAACTCCAAAGGATGGTTCTAGTGGTTTCAATATTCAAGATGCGATACCTCAAGGATTCTCGGGTTCGTCGTGTGGCTAAGGATTGGCAAGTGCAACGGATTGTGAAAAGGAGTTGGAGTATTTGTCGGGTCTGCAATATGGTGGTACAGAGTTTGAAGAAACAACTTCAGATTTGTAGAAGGTCTCTTCAGAACGGGCACATCAGTTTGAGGTACTACTGAGTGCATGAGAGGGAATAAAATGTCTTGTTGGTACCAAGACAACATGAATTATGTTGGGGTCACTCGGAGTGAGTGTTGATTGAGATCCATGGTGTGCTGGGAAATGAGAAGTATTATTTTTAAGGCAATTCTAGTGGGGCCTGAAGGAGTGGGGTCAGTTTAATAGAGGCTTGGATCAACATATTAAGGAAAATGTCTTTTTCTTCGGTATGATAAGGCCATACAGGTGTTTCGTGACAATACTTGCCGACTTGGTAGTCTATGTGATTCAGTTGATTTAGAAGAATCAGTTCAGATGTCTTGGCTATGTGCAAACGGGTCCCAAATAGTTTATGATAGTTTCAATCACGACTTGAGATTGATATCTTCTTCGGTTACAGGAAGTTTGTTGTGCATTGCGATTTTTCCCCTAAAATGAGTTAGGTGAAGTGTTTCTACCCGATGTAGTGCTTATTCTATTTGTGATTCAGAGTTTATGATTAAAATTTTGTACTCTCGTGTAACAACATGTTGTGTTGATGACGTCCAAATCCACTCCTCAAAGAGTAGCGTACACTATCGCATGTAATGTAAAACACCCAACTATGCATCAGGGTCAAATTCCACAAAGAACAATATGTAGTCATTTAGGCAAGTAAGAGAATTATCGCTTATTATGCTAAGCCAAACACTAGAAAGGTTTTTGAGAAATATTATGTCCAAATGCAAAAATATAAAGCAACCTAGAAAGCAAGTAAAATGATCAATGGCTACAGGCATGGATACACGGGCAATTATACTCAAGTAACGATCCAATGTATTCTAAGATTTTACAAATATGAGCGAGTTTATGTTAATTAGCCTAGGATATTAATTCTTTAGTAGCTCTTTCAAAGACTAACAAGGCTTCCTAATTTAATTATCCCTAAAACAATTAAGAGATTAAGTGCACCCGATGTGGCTACAAGTACTTCAATCCTATCCCTAGATAGAGTCTATAAAATGAGGGTTAACGCCTCATGTTTTTGTTAATTAATCTTTCCGAACCCCAACTTACCTTTTCCAAGATTAATTTGAAGTTAATAGGCTATTCCTAGGGTTAGCTAATCCCTTTGGAAACATTAAACAATAAGAATAATTAAAGAAATAATTAACTCACTTCAATATTAACAATAGTCATTCAGTATATACGCACAACAAGATATTTAATCCAAAATTTCACAATTAATATTTCGATAAATAAGATTCAAGTATTGGAAGAAATACTACCCTTAAATATTAAGTACAAAACAAGAAAATGAAGAAAAGAGTAAAACTGGGTAAGAAATGCTCATCCAAAGTCTTCAAATTTTCAAGTCCCAAGTGTGTGTGCAAGAACTCTAGCTCCATGCTTGCTTCTCTTAGTCAAGAAGATAAAAAATTAGCCAAAGATCTCGGTCCAAATGAGCTAGGTCAGGTATTAAAGGATTTGGGGCCAGAAATGTGAATTTACAAAAGTGCCCAAATTGAAGGGCGATCTTCGCATTTGCGCGCACTGCTTTCCTTACATGGCTTTGCAATTGCGATCCATGAGTTTTCATTTGAGAACATTGACTGGAATTGTAGACTTCGCAATTGTGAGCTCCTGCTCGAATGCGACATTAGATGCCATTCTCTATATTTATGCATTTAAGCTCCTTTTTGACTTGTTTTCACTTGGTTTCTTTCCTGATCCCTTCTAAATCACATAAAGTTGTAAAATAGAAATAACTGGCATTGAATATGCTATTTTATCAAGGAAATAACAAAGATCTAAAATTAAAGATGAGATAAGTTAGTAAAATACCAACTTATCAAATTCCCAAACTTAAACTATTGCTTGTCCTCAGTCAATTAAACGACAAAATCTCCTTCCAAGTAATCAACTCAATAGTGCACCAACATCATACCAAGTAAAAAAATCTACTTTAATCACTAATATATGAATTTGATTGGTACCAGAAATTAATCTAAAGAATATGAATCACCAACAACTGCTCATATATTTCATTTAAATTCAAGTATTCAAAGACCTAATGTCGGAATCAAGTCATGACACTAAAACTTCAAAATTCGCCTCATTATCACAAACAACTTTCCCTTGTTCATTCCTCCCAAATGGAAATGGGATTAAATTCATAACTCAAATCTCATGTGGCCTCACACTTATAAATTGTAATTTAAAAGACAATGGGATATCAAATCGAAAGAATTAACTCTCTCACTCTCAAAGATGTTCAAATGCTCACAAGTTATGCCATATGCTTGCCCTTCATGTATTTCTCCACTTATGTGGACACACTTGGTTCAAAATCAATTAGGATTTAAAGGGTTGTAATGTAGTAATTTGTTTAAGGTAGAATCCAATTTGGGTAATAGTGAATCAAAACCTCCCTAAGAACTACAATTTGCAATATAAATCACAGTTCCTTGAAAAACTTTTCCTCCCTTTCTTCAATTTTTTCCCATTTCATCACCTAGTCTTCCATTTATTCACAATTCCCTATTGTCTCTTCCTTTTTCTTCTTTCATATATATATATATATATATATATATATATATATATATATACACACACACACACACACATACACATCATTTCTTTTCAAAAGCCAAGGAAGGTTCCACTATTTTTTTTAAAAATATTTTTTGTGTTTTCACACGTGCCCTTTTTAAGCAACATTCACATTATAACTTGTCCAACCGTCACCGCTAAATTTTGGCTTTTAGCCTATATTTACTCTTTCAAAGAACTTATGGAGGTGGGCTACTGAAAGATAGAACAATAAAGAGCAAAAAGTTAAAGCTTGTAACATGATTTTCAGAGATAAGGCTAAAGACTCAAAAGTGGTTGACTATGAAGAATGTGCATGGGTAAGAAGTTTAAGGCAAACGAGCGGTCCAAGGAAGGCGTAATATCATTTTTCAAACCACGTTAATCTAGGATTTCGTCTTGAAGCACATTTCGAACAAGTTTTAGGAAACAAATAATGCAAAAGAACTTACAATAAATCTCACCACACGTGGCACATGCAAACTCGAGTGAAACATAAATCCTAAATCCAATTGAAACCAATAAACTCATACAAATCACATATAGCCTAAAATACTATTTAATGAATCAAAGATCTAAAATTGAGTCTAAAGTTCATGTCAATACATACTTCAATCATTTTTCTTTTTCAAAAATCAATAATTCATATTCCAAAGTTTAAATTATGTTGGTACCAAGCAAGCCATAAATTGGCCAATGGGCTGTCTAGACCCCAAATTTCCACCTTAGGACGTCGTGATGACACCTAGTCTTAGAGACTAGGTAAGCATAACACATGTCGAGTTATTAACATATTTAATCCATCTAACCATTAATCATGAACTAGTAAATGCCATACTTGGCCAATAATGATCAAAATATACAACATCACAAAATCGATAGTACGAAGTCATAAGCTCTTCTAAGAGTAACTAAGAATATCAATTGCATCACTATTTCGAATGGAAATAAACAATAACAAAATAAAACTCCAGGAGGTGACTCCGAGGTTATTCCTTGAAGTCTCGATCGCAACTCACAAACAACTAACTAATGACCGGTACACTCCGAGGTACCTGGTTCTGCACGTAAAGATATGCAGAAGCGTAGTATGAGTACACCACAACGGTACCCAGTAAATATCAAGACTAACCTTGGTGGAGTAGTGACGAGGTTAAAGTCAAGACACCTATTATACTTAATAACCTGCGCAATTGTTATAATAAAGCTAACCGAAAAACAAATATCAATGTACAACTAAAGATAGAAAGAACAATAATGTAACACTAGTAATGGAAAAATAGAAATGACAAGTAACCACAAGAAGTAACAGGTGATGACACAGCAAGTAATCAGGACACTTTTAAAATACCAACAAAATAAATTAAGGGAACAAATGACAATCAAATAATCAAGCCTAATATCACAAGGTTTCCACAAGAATTGTCCCGATGAACCACGCCTCATAATCACATATCACAAGTCCCAAGTCACAAAAACATAAACACACGTTACATTGTGCCCATATTATAAAATCACAACTACACAAAAAACTCACGTGCCAATACTGATAGTACCTCAGATCTGCACGGACGACTCACGTGTCATCAGTAACAATATCTCATATCCAAACGCACAACTTATGTCTCACCAGTCCAATCCACAGACAAAAAACAGGTATACAGTAATACATGTACATGATCAATTAACATCAAGATTCATACTCCTGAGCTGATATAGGTAACATGTTACGATGTATGCTTGTGCAAGTGTTAAATCATAGTTTAAGTGAACATATAAGAATAGAGACACCGAGTAGCACATTAGAAACAACATAAAAAAACCTGTAGTATGCATGACACACACAAGATAGTTACCCCACCACAAAATATCATCAACAAAATTGTCCCCAGGCCATCACAAATCATCCCCGACATGGCCCCCCTTGTCTCGCTACGTGCGCAATAGTGAAGTAAATGCCCCTTCTTTCGCCACACGCGCATCAATAATTGTCCTATCTTGTCTCGCCACATGCAAAACCGAACATATATATAGCGTTCCTTGTCTCGCTACATGTAAAAGAATCAATGACAACAATAGCACGATCAATTCACATGAAAATACCGTGACAATTTCTCAACAATTCCACATATGCCAAAACAAAACAACACCACACAACAACAATTCGCACCACACGTGACCATATTCCATAACAGCAATACCAACACAACAACAATACATAGCACACAGCTCGACAACATTGAGTGCAACAATAACAACAATGACACAAAAGCACGCTAAGTAGATCAACACAAGAATTACAACGACGCAATGAACAGAAGAATAAACTCATCAATGAAAGAAATAACATGAAATAATGACTTCAAAAAAAGGAAAAATCAACAATAAAGGGGTAACATGTAATGAACTTCAAATATGAATAACTCCACTATAAAAGAAGTAGCAACTTCAACTACAACATATATGAGTAAGCTTGACAATTAATAGATAGGGCATGTACTAACATCATCAATTATATCATGTAAGAGTAAAATTAACAATAGAAAGTAAAACATGATGTGAAAACTTCAATTAGATGCATGAAAGAAGCCTAAGAGTCCAAACCAGTCAATTTTCACATATATGGTCGTGCACACACTTGTCACCTCCGGTACACATCTTCCATGTAATTCAAATAGTGAAATAAATCCATTCCCTATGGGGTAGTTCCCCCACAAAAGGTTAGACAAGATACTTACCTCAAACAAGAAAAATCAATCCACTAATAAGCCCTTCCCACAATTATCAACCTCCAGACAGCTCGAGTATTAAAAAAAAAAAACATATATCATAAATAAAAGACATAGAAATAATTCTGAACAATAAAACTTTGATCTTTAATCATAATATAAAAGTCAACTCAAAAATTCAACCCCGGGCTCACACCGTTGAACCCTAAAAACTCACAAATTTCGAATACCCATTCAAATACGAGTCTAACCATACCAAAATCATCCAATTCCGACTCTGAATCTATGTCCAAAACTCAATTATGCACTTTAGAAAAGCTTAGACAAAATCATCCGATTTCTGTTGTTAATTCCCATGTTTTGATGTTAAATCTAGTGATGGATCCATGTAAATGTCATGGATATATGGTAGAATCACTTACCTTAAACTTGTAGATGAAGGTCTAGGTTGAAACCCTTAAAAATCAAGCTCCCAAGTCTCTAAAGTGGCGATGAATGAAATAAAAGAACTAAAGTCCCATTTATTACAAACACCTGACCTCCCACAATGTTGACCACACTTTTCCTAGTGTGGTACGCACTTTCAAGTTTTGCGGCTGCAACCCATATTGTGTGTTCACACTTCAACAGTAATTACACTACCAGTCTTTAGTAAATTGACCATAACTTTCTGTACCAATGTCCAAATGATGAACAATTTACTTTTCCAGAAACGAGACTCAATGGACTACAACTTCTTTTTGTGGATCACCCCAAAATTCTTCATAAAGTGAGAGATATAAGCTCCTAAAGTCATATCAACAACTTGCAAAGTTCCTGTTGCGACCCTCAGTGCATTCCACCTTTTGGCCAATGCCTCTGCACTTTGGGCTTTGCGGCCGCACTTAAGACTTTGCCTAGCACTCCAAAAGTTCCCTGTCAGGACCCAAAATCCACCTAGTCGTGATGACACCTTACCCAACCAGCTAGGTAGGCCAAGTTAATAATAATCCAATTTCAAATGGGATATACTAAGAAAAATAGTGATAATATAACTGAGCTCTTATACAGTGAATCCCCAAGGACTGTGTACAAATCATGAGCTTCTAAGATTTATAATTTACAAAGCTAGTACGAATAAATACATCATCTGTTTAAAATGCACATAAACAGATTTTTATAAGTCTAAAGCTACCATGAACAAGAAGCAGCTAAAACTGGAACGAAGGTTCGTTGTCACAGCCAGCTTCCGCCATAAATATAAGCTCTAAAATCTGCATGCAATGTGCAGAAGTGTATTAGGATTACTACCGACCCCATGTACTCAATAGTGTTATACCCCATGTTTTCGTACGTGGAAGTACGCCACAAGTGAATCGACGTAAGTTCGGGAATGAGATTTATTTTGAATTTATAAGTATCACACTATTTCAAACAAGGGATAAGTAAATTTGTGAATGTGATAGGGTAAGCAAATCGAAAAAAAATGAGTTTCATCGAGGTTTGACATTTAGAAAAAAATACGGCCCGGGCTAAAATACCTGGTACTTATGGACTAGTACCATCCAAGGTACCACCTGGCCATGATAGTAAGGTAAATAATGTATGTTAAAAGTGGGTAGTATTTTAAGTAATTTGAGATAATTCATAATTATCTGGAAAATTGGTTAATGGGAAATTAACAAGTTAATCAAATGATTAGTGGGTAATTAATCCAAATATTTGGATAAGTCTAGTATCTCCAAACGTAGCAGCCAAGATTTGATGAAGTGTGGCTCTTACAATTGAGTGATTAGGTGGCAACTAGTTAGGATTATAATTCAAGAAAGGATTCATAACTTTAGCAAATAAAAGGATTCATTTACCTAACATTTGAGGTTATATAATAGATCTCTCCAAGAGACTACCTGAAACCCAAAAATGCAAGAATATTTTGCAATAGATCGACCAGAGAAGGTGTAAACCTTTACGCCTATGTACGGATCTCTAAAATATCGAACAGAGATTTTATAAATTTTAAGGGAGTACGGTGTAAACCATCTAAATAATATCACACGGATTTTCCCTACTCCAGGTATGTTGAGGCCATCTCTTCTTTCTTTTTGCTATTATCCAAATTATACAAAAGAAATGAGCAAACGCACGGTTTCCATAAATTACTCTATTCATAGAAATACTAAGGGTGTTTATATTCTTGATTCACTATGTGAATTATTATTATCTTATGTTCATTGGTCCTAGAAAAACATATTTGATAAAGTTTATCCGAAAGGCATATCGAGTTTTATGGCATTCCGAGAAAAATCTTATTAACGTATTTCTTACTCATTTCATGCATTTATACATGTAGACCCGTGACCAGATGGCATTATATACGCGTATATATATATATATATATATATATATTTTATTTATATGGGATACAGGAAAAAGTTTACGGCGTTATATACGCATTACCACCTGATCAACTAGTATATGATGATGATTTGCCCACAGTGGCCGAGATGATATGATGGGATGCCCTCAGAGGCCTGATGATGTTATGAAACATGTACCTATGTACGACATGACATTCATACGCATATGCATGACCCTATAATTATTTAATGATTTATAGAGTTATCCAGACTTATAGGGTGAATCATTTACTCTATATTTCTTCCATGCCTGTTATGTATTTATTTATGTGCCTTACATACTCAGTATATTATTCGTACATGTTTACCTTGAAAATGGTAATTACAATTATATTCGGTTATGTGGCTCTAAAAATATGTGATCTATTTTAATACCAGTTGTTAAAGTAGTAGATGCTAAGTGAGAAGTGATAAAATGAGATAAGAGCAAATGGCCAACGAGATTAAGTAAACTGAGCAGCGGAGGCGCTACTCTCGAGGCTGGTTGAAACAGGCCTCGAGGTGGAACTTGAGATTCTTGACTCTGGGCTATCGATAATAATGAAATAGTGTTGGAGGCCTTAAGAGTGGCCTATTTATGATCAATAACAAGTAATAAATGATGAACAACTCAAGAACACAATAATGAAAAACAATAAATCAATGAAGCAATTGTAGAGAATGTTTTAGTTAGAGAGCAGAAGACGTTCTTCTTCTTGTATTGAATATCATATATGTTACAAAGTGACATGGGTCCCCTTTATATAGTAGGGGGAATCTGAACATAGTACATGCGTAATTAATGTAAAGAGATATGGCTGGTACAACCATTTAATGCTACGGTACAGGCTTGTACTATCTTGTGTACTTTGTCAACTTTAACCACGTGCTCCTTGCCGATTCCCGCCTTTACAAGTTGGCCTTCGATATGCGCATCCTCGAGGTCGAGGACCTTCGATACGTATTGCCTCGAGGTTGAGGACCTTCGATATGTATTGCCTCGAGGTCGAGGACCTTCGATATGTATTGCCTCGAGGTCGAGGACCTTCGATACGTATTGATACCAGAGCTCGGGCCTTTGAGTCTTCTAAGCGTTGAAATGATCGTAAAATTGGGCTGTACGATTTTATCCGTATGCAGATAGTCCCCGCGTTTCTTAGAATTAAATGATAAAACGGTCTTGAATTCTTGGCTCCTCGATGTCTTCATCATGACGTCAGTCACGTAAGGTCATCAGTTGATGTGACAGGAAGGTTGCACAGAGGACGGTTCTCGAAAAACCCTTGAACCGCTATTTGCCGCACTTTCAACTTCTCAAATACGCTTGAAAAAACCTCTATAAATATTCCAACCCTTCTCTTTCAAATTTTCACCCTTCGTAACGCCTTCAAACCCCCACTTAGTAGCTTTTGCTTTCTTCGCTAGTTTTCTTATTCTCATTCTGAAATGCTAATGCAGTTATGGCCAAGACTTCTAAAACGGTCCCTCAAAAAGAGAAAACCCCTTCTTCTTCATGCTCTTCTAAGAGCGCAACGACAGTTCCCCCTCGCATTGAGGAATGTCTCATTGTACCTTATGAAACATCATCTGATCCTGAGGCTGATAAATATTTGTGGGTAGTGGGCTGGTGCGAACCCATGCCTCAATATGTTGGTCCGGCGATTGATATTGAAGAGGCAAAGGTTGATTGCCAATGGGAAAAAGCGGTACCGGTAAAAATCCCTCAATATGAAGGAGATATAGCTATTGATAGAGTCGGTCGGTCTATTCCTTGGCAGGGAGAAGATAACTTGAAGATACGTCCTCGTGTCACAGATAAATATTGATTTTGAGAACTGCTTCACCAGTTCTTCTTTTCCCAGAATCCGAGTCCAAATAACTTCACATATATGTAATATTTTTTAGGTGAAAATTCCTGTGGGAATCTTAATATCTTCCTGCTTGAAGTTCTTGAGTTCCTCCTAATTTAGGGGGCAACATGACTAGTTGTGATACTGGCAGAAGCGTAGCCAAAACCGCTCTTGGCCCGGGATTCCATTTGCAAGACGTTGGAAAATACTCTGAAGGGAATGGGCGTCGTCTTACATATGCTACTGATGCTCAGAAGGAGTTGAGGGGGAGACTTTCGATCGAGAGCGAAGAAGTAGTGAGCATGCCCGGTGAAAATCTCGGGGGGAGACCCTCGAGGAGATCCGCGATAAGGGCTTTGGATTCACGGAAGAGATAGAGCAGGCAGATGAGATTGATGCTAAGTTCCTCCTCTATACCGATGACGAAGCCGATGTCGAAGACGAAGAGAAAAGAGCTGGTGAGGATGCTAGTCCTGAGGTGGTTGATGAAGACAAAGTCCCGGAGGGGGGGGGGAGGGAAGACGAAGTCCGATAAGAACTATATACTAGGTCTTAAAGAAGGTATATTAGGTTTTTACTTGTTCTCTTCTTTATGTAAGGTCTCAAGGCATGAACCTTGTAAAATACACCCTTGTGAATCTTCAAAATATATAAAGGCCTCTGTTCTTTGACATTTCTTGCATTTTCTTTGCTTTTTGGAATAGATTGTGATTCATGTTGATAATTGGTCCGAAGTTTTGGACTTTTAAAATAAACCCTTAGGTTTCTATTCTTGATGGGCGATCGACGGTAATCGATAGCTGTCCGTAGGGGGCTCGGCCCTCGAATCAAAGGAATGCTTCGGCCGAGTCCGATTTAAAAACCTCCAGATATGACTTCGTAATGCCAGAAAAGATAGCTTAATCCGGTCGAGTAGGATTGTCAAGTTCGACGCTGATCTTCTGAATATGAAGGTCGACAAGAAACTGGTCGTTTACTTAAAAGGTTTTGTCGATGCTCGGGCCGAGCTGAGAGGAGATTTCACCAGAGAGAGGAGGAGCGATGAATATGCCCAGCGCAAATCTCGGAGGGAGACCCTCGAGGAGTTACATGCTATGGGCTTTGACCTCTCGGAAGAGGAAAAGCAGGCCGAGGCGGATGAGATCGATGCCAAGTTTTTACTTTCTTCTCGAGCTGATGCTGATACTTGAAGGTCACTATGGGAGATGATCCGATGGGCCTTTGAGATAGCTGGTCCCGAGAGTAGACTAGATTTTTTGATTTGTTGTTTGCATAAGACATGTGTGGGAGCGTTGTAAATATGTATCTGTAATACACACACACATATATATATAAAATATTCTTTGATTTGATTTGCATATTGGTAGTTAGCCTGATGAATTGGACTTTGAGATGAAACCCTTGGGTTTATAAATTGGCCCTGAGGCTCTGGCGACTCGAGCTCTTATGCTTTAGGTCGTTACGAACTTCGTTGTAGCTGGAGACTTGGGCCCTTACGCTTTTTTGGCCCTAAGGCGCTTTAGTTAACCATATCGGGCTTATTCTCCGAGTCGGGTTCTGACTTTAGTTCAATGGCCCTCAGGTGTTTAAATCGGTCCTGAGGCGCTTTGTGTTGGTATGAACTGTAGCTGGCGGCTTAGGATCTTACACGTAAGGTCGATACGACTTTTAATATAGTGGGCGACTCGGGATCTTACACTTTAGGTTGGTACAACCTTTAATGTAGCGGGCGGCTTAGGCTCTTACACTTTGGGTTGGTACAATCTTTATTGTAGCGGGCGACTTGGGCTCTTACGCTTTAGGTTGGCACAACCTTTAATGTAGCGGGTGACATGGGCTCTTACGCTTTAGGTTGGCACAACCTTTAATGTAGCGAGCGACTTGGGATCTTACGCTTTAGGTTGGCACAACCTTTAACCGGTTCTTTTCAAAGTTTTTTGAAGTAATTGGAGGCCTGTGATTTGATGGCAACAGTCAGACGTCTTCGAGTTGTGTTAGTTTGGTCGGAGCCTTATGCGGTGGTCATTGTGTTTGTCCGTAGCCTTTTAGTCCCCGAGTGAGATAGCCATGGCGTCTATATCGAGGGTATGCCTTTTGGGTCTTACAAGTTCGATATATTGCCTTGACTATGATATGGGGATTATGCCTTTTGTTTAAGGTCTTAAAAATTTGTACATGACTTGCTGAGATCTTACAATTTTGATGTTGCCTCATGGAAGGCTTACAAGTTCGAAGATCCCGGCCCTGAGGTCTTACGACTTCAAATTTTATAACCTGATGAGCCGACTGTCGGGTAGTCCCCAAGTCGGAACTGATGTTGCCTCGAGGAGGGCTTATGCTGTTGATATTTCCTACTGGAGGGCTTGTGAGTTATAATTTTCCTACCCCGAGGTCTTACGGCTTCGAGTTTTATAGCTTGATGAACCGACTGTCGGGGATAATCCATGAGTCGGAATTGATGTTGCCTCGAGGAGGGCTTCTGAGCTCAGAGTTACCTGCCCTGAGGTCTTACGGCTTTGAGTTTTGGCGACTCAATGGAGTGACTGTCGAGGATAGTTCCTCTGTGCTTGCTAAATTTTTGGCCCTGGGGCTGTCTCTTGTATGAATGGCAAAATTCTTTGATGTGCGAAATATTTTGATAATAGAAGGTACTTCTCTGATTACTTGGTACAAGTATACATTTTTTTCCATTGAGGGTTCGATTATTCTATACGGACATGGTTCATTCGACCGTTTGGTCCGATATATCAGTCTCCTGACGAGACCCTCTTTGGCATATTTCAGCGATCTCTTGGGGGGATGCCCCTCAGTATTCGATGTTGATCGAAGAGAAGCATTGAATACTTGGTAGGTTCTCCTTAGGTAGAATATGGATGTTGCTTCGTTAAAAACCCCGGAGGTAAGACCCATTCTGGGATAAAATCGGATGTGAGGTAAAAAAGAGCACAACGTATGCTTTAAAACCTAAGGACTTCGAGCTGGGGGATGTTTTTACTCCTTTTAATCGCATACCTGCTCATTTGGTTAGTGTAAAAGCTTGAAGGAAAGAGGGAGATGATTGTACCTTAGCAATAATAGCGCTTTAGCATTGATATGTTCCAATGGTTTGGCAGATGCTCGCCTTCCATGGTGCCGAGCTTGTTGGATCCTTTGTCGATTACTCCGAGGACGCGGTACGGTCCTTCCCATCTTTGGCCTAGCTTCCCTTCGTTAGGATTCCGAGTGATTTGGGTCACTTTCTGTAGGACTAAGTCCTCGGTTCCGAAATATCGAAGGTTTTCTCTTCGGTTGTAGTATCTTTCGATTCTTTGTTTTTGGGTGGCCATACGGACTAGTGAAGTTTCTCGCTTCTCATCTAATTGTTCGAGGGCCGTGGTCATGGACTGATTTTTTGAGTCTTCTGTGGCATGTCGAAATCCGGCGCTTGGCTCTCCAACCTCAACCGATATCAAAGCCTCGGACCCGTACACCAAAGAGAACGGCGTCTCTCCCGTGCTCGATTCAGAGGTTGTCCGATATGCCCATAGTACTTCGGGCAGCGTTTCCCTCCATTTTCCCTTTGCATTTTCTAACTTCTTTTTCAAGTTCCGAATGATGGTGTTGTTTGTGGATTTGGCTTGACCATTTGCACACGGGTGGTAGGGCGTCGATAATATTCTTTTGATTCTTTGATCCTCGAGAAACTTTGTTATTTTTCCTTCGATGAACTGCTTCCCGTTATCACATGTTATCTCGGAGGGGATTCCAAATCGGCACATAAAGTGATCCTATATGAAGTCGATGAATTGTTTTTCTCTTATCTTTTCATAGGCATGTGGTTCCACCCATTTTGAGAAATAGTCACTCATAAACAAAATAAATCTAGCTTTACCTGGTGCCATTGGTAGGGGGCCGACTATGTCCATTCCCCATTTAATGAATGGCCATGGTGATAAGACTTAATGTAGTTGTTCACCAGGTTGGTGGATCATTGGCGCGAATCTCTGACACTTGTTGCATTTCCGGACGAATTCTTTGATGTCCCTTTCCATGTTGTCCCAGTAGTAACCTGTTGTGATCACCTTTTGAATTAAAGAATCGGCACCGGAGTGATTTTCGCAGGTGCCCTCGTGGATTTCTCGGAGCACGAAATCAGTGTCTCCTAGTCCCAAGCATACTGCCAGGGGCCCATCGAACGTTCTCCTGTATAGAGCTCCACTCTCATCGAGTGAAAATCGGGTTGCCCTGGTCCGAAGGGCCCTTGATTCTTTTTGATTCGTGGGTAGCTTCCCACTTACCAAATAATCGATGTATTTGTTTCTCCAATCCCACGTCAGGCTGGTGGAGTTGATTTCGGCATGGTCTTCTTTGATCACCGATTTGGATATCTGAACAACAACCTCGGGGAGTATGTAATCTTCTTCAACGGATGACCCCAGGTCTGAGAGTGCATCGGCCTTGCTGTTTTTATCTCGAGCTTTGTGCACCAGAGTCCATTATTTGAAACGATGCTGAGTGATTTGAAGTTTTTCTAGGTACCGTTGCATCCTATCCCCTTGAACCTCGAAGCTTCCGTTTGCCTGGTTTACTATCAGAAGGGAATAACATTTGGCTTCGACGGCTTCAGCTCCCAGGCCTTTGGCTAGTTCGAGACCTGCAATTATAGCCTTATACTCGGCTTCATTATTAGTCAACTTTGAAGTTTTTATAGATTGTCTAATCACGCCACCTGTAGGTGGCTTCAGAACTATGCCGAGTCCAGATCCTCTCACATTTGAGGCATCGTCGGTGAATAAGGTCCACCCCCCTGATGATGCAGCCTTTTTTAGCAGAAGTTCTTTTTCTACCTCGGATATGAGGGCGGGCGTAAAGTCGGCCATGAAGTCCCCCAGAATTTGATACTTGATAGTCGTTCGGGGTTGATATTCAATAAAGTACCCCCCGAGCTCGATGGCCCATTTGGCCAGCCGGCCCGACAATTGAGGTTTATGCAATATATTCCGAAGAGGATATGTTGTTATAACACATATATGGTGGCTTTGAAAATAATGTTTCAACTTTCGAGATGCACCTATTAATGCAAGAGCTAATTTTTCTAAGTGTGGATACCTGGTTTCAGCATCTCCCAGGGTTCGACTTACATAGTAGATAGGGAATTGCGTACCTTGCTCATCTCGAACCAACACACCACTTACCGCTACCTCGGATACTCCTAAGTACAAGTATAGTGTTTCATCCTCCTTTGGGGTGTGAAGAAAAGGCGGGCTTGACAGATACCGTTTTAATTCCTCCAACGCAAGCTGGCACTCCGGAGTCCACTCAAAGTTGTTTTTCTTTTTGAGTAGAGAGAAAAAGTGATGGCTCCGATCAGATGACCCCGAGATAAATCGGCCCAGCACCGCTATCCGCCCGGTCAACCGCTGTACGACCTTTACGTTGTTTACCACCATGATTTCTTCGATGGCCTTGATTTTGTCGGGGTTGATTTCAATCCCCCTGTTTGATACCATGAAGCCTAAAAATTTTCCCGAACTTACGCCGAAAGCGCATTTCTTGGGGTTAAGCTTCATGTTGTAGCTTCTAAGGATGTCGAAACATTCTTGCTAATGAGACAAATGGTCTTCTACGCGCAGAGACTTAACTAGCATGTCATCAATGTAAACTTCCATGGAATTGCCTATTTGATGTTCGAACATCTTATTAACTAGGCCCTGGTACGTGGCCCCTGCCTTTTTTAGCCCGAATGTGATTACATAGTAGCAGTATGTGCCATACTTTGTGACGAACGAAGTCTTTTCCCTGTCCTCGGGGTTCATTTGAATCTGATTATACCCGGAGTAGGCATCGAGAAAGGTGAGAGTCTCATGGCCGGCCGTGGCATCAATCAATCAATCGATGTTGGATAGCGGGAATGAATCTTTAGGGCATGCTTTATTTAAGTCCTTATAATCTACGCACATTCTTAATTTGTTCCCTTTCTTGAGGACTACTACTATATTGGCCAACTACTAGGGATATTTTACTTCCCTGATGGACCCTATTTTTAGGAGTTTTGTTACCACGTCTTTGACGAATGCATGCTTTACCTCAGACTGAGGCCTCATTTTTTGCTTCACCAGTTTGAACCTGGGTCGACGCTTAGTCGATGGGTGGTTATTTCCAGGGAGATCCATGTCATATCTAAGTGGGACCAAGAAAAGTAATCAATGTTGTCAGTAAGAAATTGAATGAGTTTTTGCCTGAGTTCGGGGTTAATCCCGTTCCCAGGTATACCTTTCGATCTGGTAGGTGTTTCATCAAAATGGCTCGTTCCATCTCTTCGACTGTTAATCTTGTTGCGTCCGATTCTTCGGGGGCAACGAAGGTTCGAGGGGTAAGGAAGTCTTCCTCGTCATCTTCGGGGACCAGTTTATATTTCGACTCCTTCGAGGTAGAATATATGGGCTCTGGCTCTACGTCGTGCACTGCAAACATTTCCTTTTCCGCGTGTTGCTCCCCATACACTGTTTTTAGGGAATTTCAACATTGTGTGAAGAGTCGACGGTACTGCCGTGATGCTGTGTATCCATGGCCTTCCCAGCAGGGAGTTGTATCTCGTGTCCCCTTCGATGATATAAAACCTGGTGACTCGAACTGTATCAGAAACGTCTACTGGGAGGATGATTTCCCCCTTCGTTATTTCACTCTCCATGTTAAATCCTCTAAGGCCATTAGAATCGGGTACGATTTGGTCAAGCAGCTTGAGCTGCTCCACTACCCCGAATCTGATTATATTGGCCGAGCTACCTGGATCAACGAGCACACGCTTAATTTGAACGTTATACAAGAGGAAAGAAATTACCAGCGCATCGCTATGTGGTTGGGATAATTCTTCGACATCTTCCTCTCTGAACAATATAGTTTCTTTAGGTATGCAACTTTGAGTTCGTTCTTTCGTGGCAGTGGGCACTTTGGCCCGCTTGAGCACGGGTTCTTGCGGTTCGTGGTCCTTAGGATCGTTATTTTCACGTGCGTTTACTGAGTTGGACATTTTCTGACCTTGAAAGTGAAGATTCTTGGGCAAGAAAAAGTGTGAAGAATAATTGCGTTTTTAGAAAACCAGCACAAAACCAATCACTATTATTTTTGGCCCCATGGTGGGCGCCAAACTGTTTGCCTTGAAAATGGTAATTACAATTATATTTGGTTATGTGGTTCTAAAAATATGTGATCTATTTTAATACCAAGTGTTAAAGAAGTAGATGCTAAGTGAGAAGTGATAAAATGAGATAAGAGCAAAAGGCAACGAGATTGAGCAAACCGAGCAGCGGAGGGGTTGGCCTCGAGGCTAGTTGAAATGGGCCTTGAGGTCGAGCTTGAGAAGCTTGACTAGGGGCTATCGATAGTAACAAAAAAATGTTGGAGGCCTTAAGAGTGGCCTATTTATGATCAATAACAAGTAATAAATGAAGAACAACTCAAGAATACAATAAATGAAAAGCAATAAATCAATGAAGCAATTGTAGAGAATGTTTTATTTAGAGAGGAGAGGATATTCTTCTTCTTGTATTGAATATCATATATGTTACAAAGTGAAAAGGGTCCCCTTTATATATGAGGGGTAATCCCAACATAGTACATGCGTAATTAATGTAAAGAGATATGGCTGGTACAACCATTTAATGGCACGGTAGGGGCTTGTACCATCTGGTGTACTTTGTCAGCTTTAATTACGTGCCCCTTGCGGATTCCCGCCTTTCCAAGTTCGCCTTCGATATGCGCGGCCTCGAGGTCGAGGACCTTCGATATGTATTGCTCGAGGTTGAGGACCTTTGATATGTATTTCCTCGTGGTCGAGGACCTTCGATATGAATTGATACCAGAGCTCGAGCATTCGATTCTTCTAAGCGTCAAAAAGACCGTAAAATACGGCTCTCCGATTTTATCCGTATACAGTATTGACATCCCTTTTCCCGGGGATGCTGCGTTTCATGCCTGCAGGTCCCGATAGACAGATCGAGATCCCTCCAAGTAGGCTATCAGCTCATCGGAAGATGTTGGTGCGCTCCATTTGTTTCGGAGTTACTCGTTTGGTTAGTATGATTTAGACGTGTATTGCTTTATGGTGGGACTCTGTCCCGACCTTTTTGAAAATTATGTATTCTTAGAGTCTTGTATATAGATGTCATTTACGTAAAAGATGGTATGGCCTTGTTGGCCTATGTTCAGTATATGAGTCGATATTTGTTCTTATAGGCCCGTATGTCTTATGTATAAGTTGGTATCTCACGGTGTATTTTACTTATCTCACGGTAGTCTTCCGGATCAGTTATCTATGATAGTATGATACGTTATGTTGGTACTCGGTTAGGGAAGGTACTGGGTGCCCATCGTGGCCCATCGATTTGGGTCGTGACAAAAGTGGTATCAGAGCAGTTCTATCCTAGGGAGTCTACAAGCTGTGTCTAGTAGAGTCTTGTTTATGGGTGTGTCATGCACCACACTTATAAGCGGGAGGCTACATGGCATTTAGCACTGTCACCCTTTCTTCTTACTCTAGATCGTGTGGTAGATCTCACTTATAAGAATTCAAACTCCTAACTCCTATTCATAATAAGATGATACCTACATCTAGAAAGACAGGTGGTAAGAGATATAGCTATGGAAGAATTGAGTCAGAAGGACTTGATTTTTCATGATTCTTACGATAAGTAAATGTATGGCCTTCAGTAGATCATGTGTGTACTAAGACGTATAAGCCTCTTGATAAGGAGCTTTAAGGCAAGAATATCTATCCACCTTTATGGTGAAAGATAATGAGAGATTCTGAAGATAAACACAAGTTTCAAGAAGCAAAAGAAGCAAGATGAAGAAGGGTATGAGGTGCCCCTTTAATGAAGGTTAACAATATTTACAACTCAGAAAGAGGAATATAAGCCTTTTGAGTTACCTTCAATAGTAACAGAGGTATGTGCAATTGGCCACACTGATCTAAGTTATGCTCTATGAGTGCTATCAAATATGGTTTAAGAGAAGGACATAATATGACGAGCCGGCTGGGGTTAGAGTGACCCAAAATGGTGGATGAATTGTTTGCGTTAGTTAACATTGCCAAAGGATATTGCAAACGTGCTAATAGATCTCCATGTGAGACACCCAGATGGTGCACTATGAAATAGTACAGCTAGATATGAGTACTACAAATATAGGCACTATAAGAATTGAGAGTATAAATATTACCTTAGTGTGACTCTCATCCCTAGTAGAGCGAGGACATTGAGAAACCCAAAGAGCCGATGAATGAAGCAAGGGGAGCTAAAAGCAAAAGAATATCTTGTTGGTTTTCACAAAAAAATGGATAGGCAGAAATATTAGCAGAGTAATGAGAAGAGAGATAAGGAAGAATTATGAGTAAGATGTGAAACATGGATGACAAATATGGAAAAGAAAAATGAAATGACAGAATTACATAGTCGATAATCAAGGGAAGAAAAAAAAATAGAGGTACCAGGCCTGGTGACAACAAAGAGTATAGGCCTTACAGTCATATCCTAATTTCAAGAAATAAGTTCGTAACCCCAATGCAACTACCAGAAGGAAATATTAGATATTAGAATGATAGAAATCAGTATGGGCTGGTAAATAGGATAAACTAAACATGAATTAGGGACTGAGTGATTGATAATAGTCGGCATCATAAGAATTTCAGATTTTGCTCCAGCAATAATAGAATGCAAAATAAGATTCATGAGAAATTCAGAGAACGGTCTTTCGGGAAGACGCTTCCTTAAAGCAAGCAATGTGAGCAGAGTTCACCTTAAGGGACTGTATGTGCCAGTTATACTATGTGTCACCCTCGTGAGTAAGGAATTTTGTTATCCTTGGTATAGAAGGATTATCATAAGGCGAGTAAGGGTCATTGATGATGTGAAGGGACGCCAAAGATGAAGAGGAAAAACATTTGTAAATAGGTCATCGTAGCTCCAACTCTTAGTACTCCCTAAAAAGGAATATGGAACGATATGGCAGTAAGTCAGAATTAAGTGGATCTAGTAGCTATGGAACAATAAAGGAAACATGCGATAAGAATGAGAAAGGATGATATTGCACTTATTCAAATCCTACAGATATGCTAAGATTCTAGAATATTATGCAAACACGATGTCAATAAGAGGAAGTAAAGGTTCCTGCCCGAAATGTTATTGATAGATAAGGTGTTGGTAGGAGCCGTAAGTTAAACCAAAAGAAATAACCCAAGAAAGATTACGCGGAAAATTGATATGAGAATGGGTGAACGAGTACTTGGTAGTTGATTGAGGAAGAGCCTAGTTATGGCTAAACAGAAAGTTACAGACGAGTCAGCAGATCGTACAAGATAAACATAGTAAAACCTAATATAGCGAATTCAGCCTCGCAGTAACTTCATTGTAATACTTGAGAAGTATTCAGATAGGAGTCGGGCTGTTAAAGGTACTGTATGAGTATTGTGGGAATGAAAGATACTTCCACCAGGAAGGCAGTCAAAATATCAATTCATAAGAAACCTTACAAGCACAAAGGCGTGGAGATATGTAACTAAGGATAATTGTAGGCGAGGAAGGACATCAAAAAATTTTATTGGGTATACGATATAATCAGCTTGCAGCTTTACAAGAGTTAGAGGGTCCTCCCTATGTGCTACAATGAAAGACTAGCTGAGGAGATGAGGAAGAAGGATTCAATCTAAGCCCAGTGACCTAAAGAGGAAATGGTCTTGTAACAACAGTTTCACAACAACATTGTACGTCCTCCATAATAAAGAGGAACCTACCGTGGCTAGTGAACAGGAAGTAAAGTCAAAAGTAATATTCGAGATCACATGAGTTGCACGAAAATTTCGGCATGCGTGGGACCTAAGATAAGCTAAGTATGGTTGCAACAAGGAGGCAGAAGACCAGGAAAAGTAATAGCTTATGTTTAAAGAAATTTGAGAAGGAACGAAAGGAACTATTCGATCAATAATCCGGAGTTGGTCACGTTATAAGTGCACTTGCAATTTCGGAATATACATATATGTTGACAATCATATAGCCGTAGAAGACTCTAATATATGTTAAAAGGAATAATTGAGTCCAGGTTATAGACAAAGAATAGAATTATTAGAAGATTATATCCTGGATATTCTATAGCATCCATGCAAGACTAGGGTAGTAACTAATACCATGGGCCGTGGATCGGAAGATAGCTTAAGCCTACACGAAAGTTGATCAAAGGGAAGAGGAAACTAAAGAGTTACATCAACTAAGTAAATCAAGAGTCTTCTTATTGAACCTAGAAAATTATAGAAATTGTGGTCGAGAACATTGCAGGTCCAACCTTAATATCAGAGGTACAAGATAGATAGTACAACAACTGTAGTCTATAACAGCTCTTCGATAAAGCTAGTTAGAAAAGTAACAGCCTCATAAGAAGTCAATATAAAGCTCACACCGGATTGTAGTATTATAATAAAGCTCCAAGTTATGGATGTGAATCATACCTATGTGGAAGGGAGGCTATGAAAGAGATACAAGATGTGATGCGAGATTTTAAGGTAAGCAAGGTAACGGTGAATGGGGTACGAGATACCCAAATGTAGAAGGTTGTGAATAGTTCATACTTCAGATAGAAGGCTAGAAGCGGGAGGATTCAGTATCCAGGAATGATAGCGGCATCATGAGTGGCATGTCTTCAAGCCTATGGTTTCTAGGTAACGGAAATCCTGACTAAGAGAATAAAGAAGAGTTAGAGACGATGTCATGTCTCGCTTGACGTTCCCAAAATGACATAAGAAAATCTATGATGCAAGCAAGTGGAAAGGTTACAAGTAATATAAATAGAGATGTGTAGGTCACAAGCTATAACAAAATGGATAAGTCCTCAGGATTAAGCCCATGAAAACAAGCAGAGCATATGGTTTCTGTAAGTTATATAAAGCTCAGTGTACCCTGAATGAACTCAAAGAAGTCTAAGACTAATAACATTTAGAAGAGATGGAATGCTGCCCTGTTAATAGAATGGGGGTGTAATTATTGTAGACAAAGGATGATGTTTGCGCCTTCGATTTAGTAATGATCTAACGAAGAAAAGAAAGGGATCTCATGAATTGAACATGATTAAAATACCCACGCAAGGTGAATCACATTGGGATGCTATGAGATACAGTTATGAAAGCAGGGTATCGCCCCAGGTGGATAAATATAATCATTTTGGATGTTTCCCGGTAAAACGTGAATCCTAGCGGCAATATTACATAAACGGTTAAGTTATCAGGGGTGGGTTATGGATCAAAATTGAGGTGAATCAACAATGGATATATAAAAGTTATAAAGTATGAGAGTAAATTAGCCCATCATTCTTAAGATGAACTGTAATGTGGAAGCATTAGAGGACATAGATTTATATGTACGGGATAAGAAATAAAAGTAACATGGGATTTGGTAGCAACCCTCAATAACGAGAAATCCAGGTAAGAGTTATGGTATAGTATGACCTACGTAGAAGAAGTAAAATCATACAAATGGATAACCAGGTCTATAAAAGAAGATATAGCAATATTCGTAAGTTCGACAAAATACCAAGTGAAGAAGTCCAGGATTGGCTAAAAGCTAGAGGAAAAAGGAGAGGAGAGTCGCATAGGCACACTTACAAGGTCAGCATCGTAGAAGCTGCATGATGAAAGGTAGAAACAGTTACGAGATTGGAAGGAATTCGATAACAAGTCATGGCGTGGGAAAGAGGCCTAACGGGGGGAATGCCCTGGCCTTTGGACTTATTCACAGAACAGTTTCCTAGATGGAAAGAAGACTACTAAAGTATTCACAAGAGCTATGGGATATGGGAATGATAAGCGCATCAGTCAACACTCAAGGACGAATGTTTCAAAGGGGGGAATGATGTTACACCCCATGTTTTCGTACGTGGAAGTACGCAACAAGTAAATCGACTTAAGTCCGGGAAAGAGATTTATTTTGAATTTATAAGTATCATGCTATTTTAAACAAGGGATAAGTAAATTTGTGAATGTGAAAGGGTAAGCAAATAAAAAAAAAGAGCTTCGTCGAGGTTTGGCATTTGGAATAAAATATTGTCCAAGCTAAAATATCTGGTATTTATGAACTAGTACCATACAAGGTACCACATGGCCATGATGGTAAGGTAAATAAGGTATGTTAAAAGTGGGTAGTATTTTAAGTAATTTGATATAATTCGTAATTATGTGGGTGGTTAGTTAATAGGAGATTAACAAGTTAATCAAATGAACAGTGGGGAATTAATCCAAATATTTGGATAAGTCTTGTATCTCCAAACGTGGCAGCCAAGATTTGATGGAAGTGTGACTCTTACAATTGAGTGATTAGGTGGCAACTAGTTAGGATTATAATTCAAGAAAGGATTCGTTTCTCAACAATTCCACATATGCCAAAACAAAACAACACCACATAACAACAATTCGCACCACACGTGCCCATATGCCATAACAACAATACCAACACCACAACAATACATAGCACACAGCTCGACAACACTGAGTGCAACAATAACAAAAATGACACAAAAGCACGTTAAGTAGATCAACACAAGAATTACAAAGACACAGTGAACAGAAGAATAAACTCATCAATGAAAGAAATAACATGAAATAATGACTTCAAATAAGGATAAATCACCAATAAAGGGGTAACATGTAATGAACTTCAAATATGAATAACTCCACTATATATGAGTAAGCCTGACAATTAATAGATAGGGCATGTACTAACAACATCAATTATATCATGTAAGAGTAAGATTAATAATAGAAAGTAAAACATGATGTGACAACTTCAATTAGATGGATGAAAGAAGCCTAAGAGTCCAAACCAGCCAATTTTCACATATATGGTCGTGCACACACTTGTCACCTCCAGTACACATCTTCCATGTAATTCAAATAGTGCAATAAAGACAATCCCTACGGGGTAGTTTCCCCCATAAAAGGTTAGACAAGATACTTACCTCAAACAAGAAAAATCAATCTACTAATAAGCCCTTCCCACAAAAATCCACTTCCAGACAACTCGAATAGCAAAAAAAAAACATATATCATAAATAAAAGACATAGAAATAATTCTGAACAATAAAACTTTGATCTTTAATGATAATATAAAATTCAACTCAAAAATTCAACCCCGGGCTCACATCGTTGAACCCTAAAAACTCACAAATTCCGAATACCCATTCAAATACGAGTCCAACCATACCAAAATCATCCAATTCCGACTCTGAATCTATGTTCAAAACTCAATTATGTACTTTAGAAAAGCTTAGACAAAATCACCCGATTTCTGTTGTTAATTCCCATGTTTTGATGTTAAATCTAGTGATGGATCCATGTAAATGTCATAGATATATGTTAGAATCACTTACCCCAAACTTGTAGGTGAAGGTCTAGGTTGAAACCCTTAAAAATTGAGCTCCCAAGTCTCTAAAGTGGCGAGGAATGAAATAAAAGCACTAAAGTCCCATTTATATACAAACACCTGACCTCCCACAATGTTGACCACACTTTTCCTAGTGTGGTACGCACTTCCATGTTTTGCGGCTGCAATCCATATTGTGTGTCCGCACTTCAGCAGTAATTGCACTACCAGTCTTCAGTAAATTGACGATATCTTTCTGTACCAATGTCCAAATGATTAACAATTTGCTTTTTCAGAAACGAGACTCAATGGACTACAACTTTGTTTGTGTATCACCCCCAAAATTCTTTATAAATTAAGAGATATAAGCTCCTATAGTCATATCAACAACTTGCAAAGTTCCTGTTGCGACCCTCAGTGCAGTCCCCCTTTTTTCCAATGCCTCCACACTTTGGGCTTTGCGGCCGCACTTAAGACTTTGCCTAGCACTCCAAAAGTTCCCTGTCAGGACCCAAAATCTAACTAGTCGTGATGACACCTTACCCAACCCACTAGGTAGGCCAGTTTAATAATAATCCAATTTCAAATGGTATATACTAAGAAAAATAGTGATAATATAACTGAACTGTTATACAGTGAATCCCCAAGGACTAAATCATGAGCTTCTAAGATTTAGAATTTACAAAGCTAGTACGAAATAAATACATCATCTGTTTGAAATGCACATAAACAGATTTTTATAAATCTAAAGCTACCATGAACAAGAGGCAGCTACAACTGGAATGAAGGTTCGTCTTCACAGTCAGCTTCCGCCATACACAACAATATCAACTCTAAAATCTGCATGCAAGGTGCAGAAGTGTAGTAGGATTACTACCGACCCTATGTACTCAATAGTGTTAGACCCCATGTTTTCGTACGTGGAAGTACGCCACAAGTAAATCGACGTAAGTTCGGGAATGAGATTTATTTTGAATTTATAAGTATCACGCTATTTCAAACAAGGGATACGTAAATTTGTGAATGTGAGAGGGTAAGCAAATAAAAAAAATGAGTTTCATCGAGGTTTGACATTTGGAAAAAAATACGGCCCGAGCTAAAATACCTGGTATTTATTGACTAGTACCATCCAAGGTACCACCTGGCCATGATAGTAAGGTAAATAACATATGTTAAAAGTGGGTAGTATTTTAAGTAATTTGAGATAATTCGTAATTATCTGGGAAATTGGTTAATGGGAAATTAACAAGTTAATCAAATGATTAGTGGGTAAATAATCCAAATATTTTGATAAGTCTAGTATCTCAAAACGTAACAGCCAAGATTTGATGGAAGTGTGACTCTTACAATTGAATGATTAGGTGTCAACTAGTTAGGATTATAATTCAAGAAAGGATTCATAACTTTAGCAAATAAAAGGATTCATTTACCTAATATTTGAGGTTATATAATAGATCTCTCCAAGAGACTACCTGAAACCTAAAAATGCAAGAATATTTTGCAATAGATCCAACAGAGAAGGTGTAAACCTTTACGCCTATGTACGTATCTTTAAAAGATCGAACAAATATTTTATAAATTTTAAGGGAGTACGGTGTAAACCTTTTAAAGAATATCACACGGATTTTTCCTACTCCAGGTATGTTGAGGCCATCTCTTCTTTCTTTTTGGCATGATCCAAATTATACAAAAGAAAGAAGCAAACACACAGTTTCCATAAATTACTCCATTCATAGAAATACTAGGGGTGTCTATATTCTTGATTCCCCGTATGAATTATTACTATCTTCTATTAATGGGTACCACAAAGATACGTATTTGATAAAGTTTATCCGAAAGGCATATTGAGTTTTATGGCATCCCGAAAAAAATCTTATTTATGTATTTCTTATGCATTTCATGCATTTATACATGTACATTGACCCATGACTAGATGGTATATATGTATATTATGTTTATATGGGATACGGGAAAAAGCATACAGCGTTATATACGTATCACCACCTGATCAGTTGGTATACGTTGATTATTTGCCCACAATGGCCGAGATGATATGATGGGATGCTCTTAGAGGCCTGATGATGTTATGAAACATGTAACTATACACGACATGACATTCATACGCATATGCATGACACTATAGTTATTTCATGATTTACAGAGTTATCCAGACTTCCAGGTTGAGTCATTTACTATATATTTCTTCCATGTCTGTTATGTATTTATTTATGTGCCTTACATAATCAGTACATTATTCATACTGACATCCCTTTTTTCCTGGGGACATTGCATTTCATTCCCGCAGGTCCCGATAGACAGATTGAGAGCCCTCTAAGTAGTCTATCAGCTCAGCGGAAGATGTTGGTGCGCTCTATTTGCTTCAGAGTTGCTCGTTTAGTTAGTATGATTTAGACGTGTATTGCTTTATGACGGGACTCTTTCCCGACCTTTATGAAAATTATGTATTCTTTGAGGCTTGTAGACAGATGTCATGTACGTTAAAGATTGTATAGCCTTGTCGGCCTATGTTTAGTATACGAGTCGATATTTGGTCTTATAGGCCCATATGTCTTATGTATAAGTTGGTATATCACAGTGTATTTTACTTATCTCATGGAAGCTTTCCAGCTCAGTTATCTACGATAGTTTGATACTTTATGTTGGTACTCGGTTGAGGAAGGTACTGGGTGCCCGTCGCGGCCCATCGGTTTGGGTCGTGACAAATAGGTAACAAACCTAACCTTAGGTTGAAAGTAGTGACGAGCTTGGACAACGGTCAAAGTCCAATACCAACAGCCAAGAACAACTCGAAACAATATAATTAAAATAGTACAAGTAATACTCAAAGATACGATGCTCAGCTCGTTCATAGTTATGAAAAATACATGCTTTTCAGGTGTAACAGTAAAAACAAAATCTTTGCACCAAAAGGTGTGTATGTTAGAAAACTATGTTTTTTCCGTAAAAACGTTCAACAATAGATAAGATGTTTCAATATCAGATAGCATGAGGAATGTACATCTCTATACCTATATGTCAATGTGCATATGAAGTCATGGATGTCTCATTACCGTCCAACATGAGGAAATGCATCTCTATTCCTACATACCACATATTCATGTCAAATGTAATGCACCATAGTGAAAAACTCATGAGCTTATTCTCTTGGAGTATTCAACCTCACTCAGCTTGCTTAATCACTCAGCCTCTCCAAATCACTCAACATTCTCACTCACTCAGCACCTCCTAACCACTCACAATCACTCGGCACGCGCACTCAGTAAGTACATGCGCTCATTGGTGGTATGTCAGACTCCAAAAGGGCAGATCCTGCCTAAGCGCTAATATAAGCCAATCATAGCATGCTACATCGTGCATCCCGGTCCTATCATGAATCAATAAATCCTGATGTGGCGTGTAACCCGATACATCAGCCAAATCACTCCAGTCTCTTGGGCTCACAAATCTCACGCCAATCAGCTAAAACAATGATAACATGACGTGACACCAAATGATAATGGAAACTGAGATATGATATGCAAATGAATGCATATGAATGAGTATGTAATTACACTTTAAGCAAATAACTCAACAGTAGAAATGACTTCAGTGGGTCCCAACAGAATAACTAATGGTCTAAATAGGATTTATAACATGGATCACTTCTGAATTAATCTAACATGTAGGAATTTCATGTATAGAAACAAGATAGGTAACTACACAGTACCACAAAATCAACCAAGTTATAATTGACACGGTGCACACCCACATGCCCGTCACCTAACATGTGCGTCACCTCAACACCAACACATAACACGTATATTCAGGAGTTCATACACTCAGAACCAAGTTTAGATTTGTTACTTACCTTGAACAAGCTGAATCTAATATCGAGCAAGCCAAATAATCATCTAGAAATTCCATCATGCGCGTACCGACCTCTGAACGACTCAAAACTAGCCAAAAGAAACTAAAGAACAACAAATATTCCATAGGAAACAAACCCAACCAATAAAGGTGAAATCTTTAATCCAAAGCCCAAAGTCAACCTAAAAGTCAAACCCTAGCCCCCACCTCAAAATCAGACGAAACTCAGAAAATCCGATGATCCATTCAATTATGAGTCCAAACCATACTAGTTTCACTCAAATCTGACTCAGAATTGATGATCAAAATTCAAAAATTCACTTTACGAGATTTTAGACAAAAGCCCCCAAAATTTCACTTTGAAATCATCAATCAAATGCCAAAAATGAAGATGGATTCATCAAATATAACCAAAACCAAGTATAGAACACTTACGCCAATCCATGTGGTGAAAATTTCCTCTAAACTCGCCCAAATCCAGCTCCCCAACTAAAAATATGACAAAATGAACAAACTCTCGATATTATATTCTTCTACGCAGTTACTCTCCCTCATTTCTTGTGACAAACGATCCCGAAAATCGCTTTTGATGCCTCCAATAGATTCCTCGTGACATTCCATTCAAGTTAGTTTTTATAATCACTCCATTTGACCTTACAAGTAAGGAGATATTCTGGTTTCAATATTTTAAAATATTGCATATTTTTAAATACGAATTCAGTGGAAATTGTGTATCTTATCTGAAAATTCTAGCAACCCAATTCTTAGTAAAATGACCATAAATTTCTCATACGATGTCAAAATTTGATGTTTCTTTTTGTTATGGCTCCGTAATTACGATACAGATCTAATGCTTCAATCAAAACATAAATTGGAGCACATTTTCTTAATGCGGCACCATTTATGCATGAAGAAACGACGTTGAAACATAAAAAGGAGCTCAAGATGACCCATACCTGTCCAAAACTCAACCGAGACCCTCGGGATCCTGTCCGAACATTCCAAACCCGATATCATAAAAGTCAATCCCTATTAAACTTATGAACATTCCAAACCTTCAAAATTTCCAATTTTTGCCAAATAGTACCGACACATTCTATAAATATCCAAAAGCAACTCCTGGCATATGCCAAGTCAAAAATCACCATCCGGACCTAATGGAACCATCAAAACTCTGACCCGAGATCAAATACTCAAAATTTAAACTTGTTCAACTCTTCTAACTTAAAGTTTCCTAGTTTAGATTCATTCTTCCAAATAAATCCCGAATCACTAAAAACCAAAACCGATGATTCGCACAAGTAATAATACATCATACGAAGCTACTCAAGACTTCAAATAGCTGAACGGAATGCAAATGCTCAGAATGGCCGATCGGTTCGTTACATTCTCCCCCACTTAAACATACATTCGTCGTTGAACGTGCCATGAGTTGTTCCAAAGCCGTCAAATCACTATGTAACTTTATCATGCACATACCTGGGGGTGATTCCACATCACTCCAATTCCTAATATCCCGACAACACAATATAACTGAAGACCTTACTTCAACCTTAGCCCATAAACCTTCGCACCCAATTTCAAACGTCTGGAATTCCTTACAATAATTGAATCTCACATCTACATAATGTATAAGTCTGTACAACTTGTATCAAGCCATAACCATAACCCAAGATGTCACATGATATACCACATAACTGGAATACTTGTAGGAATAATTTTCGATAACAATAATTGCTCAAAAACAAACCCAATACCGGCAATAAACCTCGTATCAAATGAAAATGTCGTTCAAAACCTCCATACATTACCGATGATGAAAGAAACACGCAGAAACTCATAACCACTCATCAGATAAAAAACTCATGGAGCTCTCTCTCTCTCCTTCGGCAATAAACATAGCCAATTTCTAAGTCGGTCAATGACATTATTGTCACGACCCCAAATCCTAAACAGGCCGTGATGGCGCCTATCATGGAACTAGGCTAGCCAACAATCACATATTTACAGTTTCTTTCCAAAATCCCAACCATTTTCAACATTTCATAAACGTATATAGAATTACTGAATCCACTAGGCAAAATAAACAGTTAAACAGTCTAAACTATCCCCTAAAATCCGGAGTCAACATGTCATGAGCATCTAAGGAATATACCAAAAAGTCTACTATTATAATACAAAACCTCCGAACGAATAACTAGGTACAACATAAGAAGGGAAAACAGAGATGTTGCTGACGCTGAACAACTACCTCTATGTCCCGAACTCAGGCTCCACACGGAATAGATGGCTAATGTTCGGTATCAGCACATGTATCTGCATACAGGGGTGCAGGGAGTAATATGAGTACACCAACTTAGTAGTAATGAAAATAAACGAAGTCTAACCGTCAAGAAACACATAAAAATCAAATCATCAGTTTACAATACGCACAACCTTTCTTTCCAACAGTATATACATATATATGTATGAAATCAACATTCCTTAAGAGCCAAGTTCAGTAAAATCCTTTGAAAAATATGTTTTCCAACAATTTCAGAAATAAAAATAACTGAAGAATTCAGTGTAAAATGAAATAAGTCATAAATGGCCCCTCGGGAAAAACATGAATCATAAATCGCCCCTCGGGAAGAACATCACTCAGCATACCTCACAGCAACTCAGGACCAGCCCCTCGGGCAGCCTCACTGTCACTCTTGCTTCCCTGTCACTCGTCACCCGACACTCGACACTCGCACTCAGTAAGTACATGCGCTCACTGGGGGTGTGTACAGACTCTGGAAGGGCTCCTTCAGCCCAAGCGCTAATATCAAGCCACCTCGTGGCATATCATATCCTCACAATCAGGCCCTCGGCTTCACCCAGTCAGAAACTCTCAAAAGCCCCTTGGGCGTATCAGTAAAATGTGGTACTCGACCCAAAACATCATTTTATATCTCAAAATAGTGTAAATAAGGCTGAGTTTCCAAAACGGTTAAGTACAATATGACCGAGTGTAATTCATGAATCAACAGTGAGGAAATAACAGTAAAATCCCCCAAGGGGTCTAAACAAGTGGGAACCAGGCCACAAGCATGGCTTATAGGCAAAATATAGCAATAATTTTAGAACACAATTTAACATATGATTTACAATAATTACGCAACTCAATAGTTGCCGCGGAGAGGACCAATTCCAATCCAAAAATCAGTGCACGCAGCATACTCGTCATCCGACATGTGAGCCATTCTAAAAACAATGAGAAATACTATGTCCGAGGTTTCATACCCTCAGGACAAGATTTATAGCCATTACTTACCTCTACGGGGCCGCAATACTAATCCGTGATGCTCTTGCCCCTCAAATCGGCTCCCGATTACTCCGAATCTAACCAAAATCAGATTAACATCATCAATATACGCTAAAGGAACAAAACCCAACCGAAAACTATCAATTTAGACACAATTCTCGAAATTCGGCCAAACCCGAGCCCCAGGCCCACCTCTCGGAATTAGATAAAATTTACATCACTTGATCCTCATCCTCACATGATTCTATACATACCAAGAACACCAAAATCGGACCACAATTTCCCCCTCAAATCATCAAAAGAAATTTAAATTCTCATGCACCTAACCTCCCTAATTTTGGGTTTAAATTCAATAAATTTCCGGTTTAATTACTTAGAGAACGACATAGAAACGAGTTGTGAAGTTGAAAACCTTACCTCGAAGTAACACCTTTTGATTTCCTCTTCAAACCCTCTCAAAGAGTTCTAAACCCTTCAACAATGGAGGAGAAATGGACTAATTTCGCAAAAATGGCCTTTTAAAACATTCTGCCCAGCACTATAATTTCCTTCACTGCGATCGCGGGACCAACCACGCGATCGCGAAGAACAAACTTACTGCCTCAAAATTTTACCCATTGCGGTCGCACAGTTCCCCACGCGATCATGAAGCTTTGACTCCCTGACCTATGCGATGGCATACCCAATCACACGGTCGCGAAGAGCAGTTGCAACAACCTCATGCGCCCTCTTTTTCTTCTACGCGATCGCACCATGAACCACGCGACCGCACTGCTCTGGCTGCCCAACCTATGCGATCGCATCCCTCATTACGATATCGCATAGAAAAAATCTACATGCCTCAAACTTTACTCTACGCGATCACGGACGAATCCACGCGATCGCAATGAAGAAATCCCTGCTGCTAAAGTACCAGAAAACCAACAATCTCCCAAAGATCAAAAGTGCCCGTTTGAGCATCCGAAACACACCCGAGGCCTCTGGGACCTAAAAAATCCAACCAGCATCAAACTTAGTCTGGCCTTCGAAACACAAAAAATAATGCAAAAACACAAAAATTACATCAAATTAAAGCCTATGAACTTTGAAACTTCTAAATTTCGCCAAAGCTTCCAAAACTAACCAAAACAGATCTGATTGACCTAAATTTTGCACACATATCCAAAATGACATTACGAACCTGCTCCAAATTTCGGAATTCCATTCCGACCTTGATAGCCTATTTTCCACTGCCGATCGAAAATCTCCGAAAACTAACTTTTGCCAATTCAATCCTAATTATACACCGGACATCAAAACTTAATTCCGAACACAATCCTAAGTCCCAAATCACCTAACGAAGCTATTCGATCCATAAAATCCGCATTCCAAGGTCGTTTACCAATAAGTCAACTCCTAGTTGACTTTTTCAACTATTAAGTTAATTTAAGAGACTAAGTGTCACAGTTCTCACCACGAACACTCTGAACCCAAACCAATCGGCCCAACAAAACATATATAGGCTAAGCAAAATATGATAAAGCAGAAACGGGAGAAACGGAGCTAATCTCATGGAACGGCCGGCCGGGTCATTACATCCTCCCCCTCTTAAACAAACGTTCGTCCTCGAAGGGGTCTAGAAAATATACCTGGAGTCTCGAATAAGTGAGGATATCTGCTCCGCATCTCCCGCCCGGTCTCCCAGGTGGAATCCTCCATCTGTTGTCCTCTCCACTGAACGTTCACTGAAGCTATATCCTTAGACCTCAGCTTTATGACCTGACGACCCAAAATAGCCACTGGCTTTACCTCATATGACATATCACCCTCGAGATGAACCGTGCTGAAGTCAAAAACATGGGACGGGTCACCAACATACTTCCGGAGCATTAAAACATGGAACACCGGATGAATACTCGATAAGCGGGGAGGTAAGGCATGTCTATAAGCCACCTCCCCAATCCTCTGAAGCACCTCAAATGGCCCAATGAACCTGGGACTCATCTTTCCCCTCTTTCTGAACCTCATAACACCCTTCATGGGTGACACCTTCAGTAGCACCTTCTCCCCAACCATGAAGGACACATCTCGGACCTTCCGATCCATATAACTCTTCTTCCTAGACTGCACCGTGCGAAGGCGCTCTTGAATCAACTTCACCTTACCCAACGCATCCTGAACCAGGTCTGTGCCCAATAGCCTAGCCTCGCCCGACTCAAACCAACAAACAAGAGATCTGCACCTCCTACCATATAAAGTCTCATGCGGAGCCATCTGGATACCCGAATGATAACTATTATTATATGCAAACTCCTCGAGTGGCAGAAACGTGTCCCATGAACCCCCAAAATCAATGACACAGGCACGCAACATATCCTCCAAAATCTGAATAGTACGCTCCAATTGCCCGTCAGTCTGAGGAAGAAACGCTGTGCTCAACTCGACCTAAGTACCCAAATCTCTCTGTACGACTCTCCAACACTGAGATGTGAAATGAGTACCTCTGTCAGAAATGATAGAAACTGGAACCCCATGCAATCGGACAATCTCCCTGATATAAATCTCAGGTAACCGCTCCGAAGAATAAGTAGTACCAATAGGAATGAAGTGCACGGATTGGTCAGCCGATCCACAATAACCCATGTAGCATCAAACCTCCTCGAAGTCCGTGGGATTCCAACTACATAGTCTATGTTGATCCGCTCCCACTTCCACTCCGGAATATCTAATCTCTGAAGCAATCCACCTAGTCTCTGGTGCTCGTACTTGACCTGATGACAGTTGAGACACCGAGCCACGAACTCCAGAATATCCCTCTTCATCCGCCTCCACCAATAATGCTGCCTCAGATCCTGATACATCTTTGCAGCACCCGGATGGATGGAATACCACGAATTATGGGCCTCAGATAGAACCAAATCTCGAAGTCCATCCACATTGGGTATGCAAATCCGGCCCTGAATCCTCATGACCCCATCTCACCAATAACCACATCCCTGGCATCACCACAACGGACCCTGTCCTGAAGAACGAGCAAGTGTGGATCATCATGCTGGCGTGCTCTAATCTGATCATAAAGAGAAGACCTGGAGGCTACACAAGCTAATACCCGCGGGGGCTCTGATAGATCCAGTCTCACCAACTGAACTGCTAAAGCTTGAAAATCAAGGGCTAATGGCCGCTCTGCTAGTGGAAGGTAGGCTAGACTCCCCAAACTCTTTGCTCTGCGACTCAGGGCATCGGCAACTATATTGGCCTTCCCGGATGATATAAAATAGTGAGGTCATAATCCTTGAGAAGCTCCAACCACCTCCTTTGACACAAATTCAGATCCTTCTGCTTAAGCAGATGTTTCAAACTACGGTGATCAGTGAAAAGCTCATAATGCACCCCATACAAACAATGACGCCAAATCTTCAAGGTGTGGAAAATAGCTGCTAGCTCAAGATCGTGCACTGGATAATTCTTCTCATGCACCTTCAACTGTCTGGACGCTTAGGAAATCACCCTACCATCCTGCATCAACACCGCTCCAAGGCCAACTCTCGAGGCATCACAGTAAACTGTATAAGAACCTGAACCCCTGGGTAAATTCAGTACCGGGGATGTAGTCAAATCTTACTTGAGCTTCTAAAAGCTCTCGTCACACTTCTTAGTCCACCTGAACTGAGCACCCTTCTAGGTCAGTCTGGTCATAGGTGCTGCAATAGATGAAAATTCCTCTAAGAAACGGCGATAGTACTCTGCCAAACCAAGGAAATTGTGAATCTCAGTAGCTGATGACGATCTAGGCCAGCTCTGCACCGCCTCTATCTTCTTCCGATCAACCTGAATATCCTCACTGGACACCACGTGCCCGAAGAACGCTACTGAATCAATCCAGAACTCACACTTCGAAAATTTTGCATACAATCTCTTCTCCCTCAAGTTCTGAAGCACAACTCTCAAGTGATGCTTATGATCCTCCCGAGATTGGGAATATACCAACATATCGTCAATAAACACGATGAAGAAAGAATCCAGATAAGGCCGTACTACACTGTGCATCAAGTGCATAAAGGCTACTGGGGCATTGGTCAGCCCGAAAGACATAACCTGAAACTTATAATGACCATATCTAGTCCTGAAAGCATTCTTCGGAATGTCTGGCCCCCGAATATCCAACTGATGATAACCGGATCGCAAGTCAATCTTGGAAAATACCCTTGCACCCTGAAACTAATCAAACAAGTCATCTATACGAGGCAAGGGATACCGGTTCTTCACCATAACCATGTGCAGCTGCCGATAATCAATACACATACGCATAGAACCATCCTTCTCCTTTAAAAACAACACTAGTGCACCCCAAGGTGACACACTAGGCCGAATGAACCCCTTATCTAGGAGTTCCTGAAGCTGCTCCTTTAATTCCTTTTGCTCCGCTGGTGCCATACGATAAGGTGGAATAGAAACAGGCTGAGTGCCTGGCACTCGGTCAATACCAAAGTCAATGTCCCTGTCAGGTGGCATGCCTGGCAGGTCTGCAGGAAACACGTCCGGAAAGTCACGGACCACAGGAATTGATTAAATAGAGGGTGTCACCACTGACATCCCTCACAAAAGCCAGATAAGATAAACACCCTTTCTCAACCATGCATTGAGCCTTCAGGTAGGAAATCACCCAGCTAGGCACATACTCATAAGAACCTCTCCACTCAACCCTCGGATATTCGGGCATAGCTAAGGTCACAGTCTTAGCGTGACAATCAAGAACAACATGACACGGAGATAACCAATCCATGCCCAATATCACATCAAAATCGACCATGCTGAGTAACAGTAGGTCCACTCGGGTGTCCAGATCCCCAATAGATATCACACATGACCGATACACACGGTTCACAACAATAGTATCGCCCACCGGAGTCGACACATGAACAGATGTAACTAAAGACTCACGGGGCATATCCAGAAAATGGGCAAAATATGATGAAACATAGGAATATGTAGAACCAGGGTCAAATAAAGCTAAAGAATCTCGATAACAGTCTGAGACAATACCTGCGATCACTGCATCGGAGGCCATAACATCTGTCCTGGTTGGAAACGCATACATACGGGCCTAATCTCCACCTGCTCGGCCTCCCCCTCTAGGGCGGCCTCTAGCTGACTGACTACCACCCTTTGCTGACTGGGCGGGTGGTGAAGTAACTGGAGCTGAAATGGAGGGCTGGCCCCTCTGCTGAGAAGAACCACCAGGACTACGTGGACACTTCTTCCACATGTGCCCAAACTCGCTGCACTCAAAGCAACTCCCTAGAGCTGGAGACGAGGACTGATAGAAACCCCTAGCACTAGAATGGTCACTAGATGAACCATGCATAGAGGAACTCTAAACTGGTGGTGCTCGAGATGCCCTCTGGACTGGGAGGGAACCAAATGAAGAACGTCTTGGCTGAGAACCACGGGGACCATGCCTCGAAGATGCACCACTATAGGTTGGGCAGACTGATTAAGGAGGCCTGAATGAACGGCCTATACCATGCTGAAACTGCCCCCTAAAAGGACCAACACTAGAACCACCCGATCCACGAGGCCTCTTGGCCTCCCTCTCCTCCTGATCCTGGCGGCGAACCGACATAATATCTCGAGCAATATCAACAACCTGCTCAAATGTAGCATCTGATACTCTCTCCTGAGTCATAAACAGGCAGAGATGATAAGTGAGGCCATCCACGAACCTCCTAATCCTCTCCCTATCAGTAGGGACCAACTCAGTGGCATGACGAGCCAACTCCGAAAATCGCATCTCATACTGCGTCACTGATAGCTCCCCCTGATGAAGCTGCTAAAAATGCCTGCAATGCTCCTCCCTGTGAGACTGGGGTACATACTTCTCCAAAAAGATAGTGGATAACTGCTGCCAGGTGAGGGGTTCTAAACCAACAGGCCTACGCCTCTAAAAATACTCCCACCAAGTGAAAGCAGCACCAGAAAACTGGAAAGTAGAAAATGAGACCCCACTGGTCTCCCAAACCCTAGCAGTACGCAGCAGCCTCTGACACTTATCCAGAAAACCCTAGGCATCCTCGCCCTCAGCACCACTGAATGTCGGAGGCTGAAGTCTACTAAACCTCTCCAGTTTACGCTACTCGTCCTCTGGCATAGACGGATCCACGAAGTCCCGTAATGGAGATACCGGCTGGGCTGGAACCGCCCCTGGTGTCTATGGCCCTAAGTAACATGCTCAGGTGTCTGAGAACCTGGAGTCTGACTGCCTCTCCCCGCCTGAGAAGTAGCGGCAACTGCCTGAGCAAGGGTGGTACACACAGTCAAGATCTGAGCCAAGATCTCCTGAAGACCTGGAATAACAATAGGCACTGCCGGTGCCTGAGCCTGTCCCGCTAGAGTATCTGTGGCGGAAATCTAATCATGAACAGTAGGGGGATCAACTGGTACTGCCCTGGCTGTTGCACAGGCAGGCCCCCTACCTCTACCATGGCCTCGACCTCTCGCTGGTCTAGTTGGTGGCTGATCACCCTGATCGGTAGCGCGAGTCCTCACCATCTGTGAGAGAATGAAACAACAGATGTTTAGATTCCCAGAGTCAACAAAATGGCACGACAGAATTCAAGAAAAATGATATTGTTCCAAAGGGTTCCGCAGCCTCTTGAAGATATGTACAAACGTCTCTGTACTGATCCGCAAGACTCTACTAAACTTGCTCATGACCGTTGAGTCCTATGTAACCTAGAATCTGATACAAACTTGTCACGAGCCCAAATCCTAAATCGGCCGTGATGGCGCCTATCGTGGAACTAGGCTAGCCAACAATCACATATTTACTGTTTCTTTGAAAAATCACAACCATTTTCGACATTTCATAAATGTATATAGAATTACTGAATCCATTAGGCAAAATAAATAGTTAAACAATCTAAACCATCCCCCAAAATCCGGAGTCAACATGTCATGAGCATCTAAGGAATATACCAAAAAGTCTATTATTATAATTCAAAACCTCCGAACGAATAACTAGGTACAACATAAGAATGGAAAATAGAGATGTTGCGGATGCTGAACAGCTACCTATGTGTCCCGAACTCCGGCTCCGCACGGAATAGACGGCTAACGCTCGGTATCAGCACCTGTATCTGCACACAGGGTTGCAGGGAGTAATTTAAGTACGCCAACTATGTAGTAATGAAAATAAATCAAGTCTAAGCGGCAAGAATAAAAATCAAATCATCAGTTCACAATATGCACATCCTTTTTTTCCAACAGTATATACATATATACGGATGAAATCAACATGCCTTAAAAGCCAACTTCTGTAAAATCCTTTGAAAAATGTGTTTTCCAGCAATTTCAGAAATAAAAATAACTGAAGAATTTAGTGTAAATTGAAAGAAGTCATAAATGGCCCCTCGGGCAAACATGAATCATAAATCTCCCCTCGGGCAGAACATCACTTAGCATACCTCACAACCACTCAGTATCAGCCCCTCGGGTAGCCTCACTGTCACTCATGCCTCCCAGTCACTCGTCACTCGGCACTCGCACTCAGTAGGTACCTTCGCTCACTAGGGGTTTGTACAGACTCCGGACGGGCTCCTTCAACCCAAGCGCTATATTCAAGCCACCTCGTGGCATATCATATCCTCAAAATCACGCCCTCGGCCTCACTCAGTCAGAAACTCTCAAAAGCCCCTCGGGCGTATCAGTAAAACGGGGTACTCGACCCAAAACATCATTTTATATCTCAAAATAGTGTAAATAAGGCTGAGTTTCCAAAACAGTTAAGCACAATATGACTGAATGTAAATCATGAATCAACAGTGAGGAAATAACAGTAAAATCCCCCAAGGGTTCTAAACAAGTCGGCACGAGGCCACAAACATGTCTTATAGCCCAAATATAGCAATAATTTTAGAACACAATTTAACATATGATTTAGAATAAAATACGCAACTCAATAGTTTCTGCACAGAGGACCAAGTCCAATCCAAAAATCAGTGCACGCCACATACTAGTCATCCTACATGTGAGCCATTCTAAAAACAGTGAGAAATACTATGTCCGAGGTTTCATACCCTCAGGACAAGATTTATAGCCACAATACTAATCTACGATGCTCTTGCCCCTCAAATCGGCTCCCGATTGCTCCGAATCTAACAAAAACCAGATTAACATCATCAATATACGCTAAAGGAACAAAACCAAATCAAAAACTATCAAATTAGACACAATTCTCGAAATTCGGCCAAACCCGAGCCCCGGGCGCACGTCTCGGAATTCGATAAAATTTACATCACTAGAATCCTCATCCTCCCACGATTGTATACATACCAAGAACACCAAAATCCTTCCCCAATTTCCCACTCAAATCATCAAAAGAAACTTCCAATTTTTATGCACCTAACCTCCCCAATTTTGGGTTTAAATTCAACAAATTTTCGGTTTAATTACTTAGAAAATGACATACAAACGAGTTATGAAGTTGAAAACCTTACCTCCAATTGATTCCCTTCGATTTCCTCTTAAAACCGTCTCAAAGAGCTCTAAACCCGTTCAACAATGGATGATAAATGGACTAATTTTGTAAAAATGGCCTTTTAAAACATTCTGCCCAGCACTATAATTTCATTCAGTGCGATTGGGGGACCACCCACGCGATCGCGAAGAACAAACTTAGTGCCTCCAAATTTTACCCATTGCGATCGCACAATTCACCACGCAATCGCGAAGCATTGACTCCCTGACCTATGTGATCGCGTACCTAATCACGCGGTCGCGAAGAGAAATTGCAACAACCTCACGTGCCCCCTTTTCTTCTACGCGATCGCACCATGAACCACGCGACCGCACTGCTCTGGCTGCCCAACCTATGCGATCGCAACCCTCAGTACACGATCACACATAACAAATCTTCCTGCCTCCAACTTTACTCTACACGATCGCGGATGAACCCACGTGATCGCAATGAAGAAATCACTGCTGCTAAAACACCAAGAAACCAGCAATCTCCCAAAGACCAAAAGTGCCTGTTTGAGCATCCGAAACACACCCGAGGCCCCCGGGACCTCAATCCTACCAAAACACCCCATAACATCATTCAAACTTAGTCGGGCCTTCGAAACACCAAAAACAATGCAAGAACACCAAAGTCACATCAAATTCAAGCCTATGAACTTCGAAACTTCTAAATTTTGTCAATGATGCCGAACCCAACCAAAACACATCCGATTGAACTGAAAATTTGCACACATATCCAAAATAACATTACAAACCTGCTCCAACATCTGGAATTCCATTCCGACCTCGATAGCCTATTTTCCACTGCCGACCGAAAATCGCCAAAAACTAACTTTCGCCAATTCAAGCCTAATTCTACACCAGACATCAAAACTTCATTCCAAACACATTCCTAAGTCCCAAATCACCTAATGAAACGAGCCATAAAATTTGCATTCCGAGGTCGTTTACCAATACGTCAACTCCCGATTGACTTTTTCAACTAATAAGCTAATTTAAGAGACTAAGTGTCTCAGTTCTCACCACGACCACTCCAAACCCGAACCAACTGAACCAACTCAACATATATAGGCTACACAACATATGATAAAGCAAAAATGTGGAAAATGGGGCTAATCTCATGGAACGATCGGCCGGGTCGTTACAATTATCCTTCCAGATATATCACAGTCAAATCTGATAGCGTCCATTCTACGTCTAATAACCTCATCTAATCAAATATAGCAACTCTACTGACATGCCACACCAATACAACCTTAAACCACAAACTGTGGATTCCGTGAACTAATATGCAACAATTCAAATGCACCCAAAATTTGAAAATGATTCAAATTAGAGAACCTCCCTGCAAGCTCAACAAGTACCACCACAACCACAATGCTATGAACCTATCATACATAGTAAAGCCAAGACAAACGAATCTAACACAAAGGATCATATCCCAACTAAACTCTCATGAAATGCTTAACCCCACCCAAACACCGGTCCTATAAAAATAACACAGTATACCACAGCTCGGAAGGACCATAAATAAGAGGAAATCAACCATTCAACACCCCAAAACCATTTTGCTCGGATTTTTCTACAAGGACCAAACATAACGGCATCGGTGTGTATATAACCAACAAATAAAAACCCCTGTAGAATAGAAGAGTAACACATAGAACATATCAGAACACGAACAAGATCAACCCTAACCGAATGACACAACATTCAACAATAACGGTTCTGAGTTAACAAATCTGACCTCGTGTAGAATACACATCCTTATTGGGTCTACAAATGGGCCCCCAAATCAATTCTCATCATCCCCAAATGCATAAACAGCCCCCCAAGAGTCCTTAATGATCTAACCATAACATGTATCACCGTCTGGCTAACTTTGGCCACATCTTCACAGTCCGCTACCCCGAACAATCTGCTTATGAGAATTTCAAGTCTCAAAATCCATAGAACACATAAATCACCATATTTTAATCCCAACTCCATCACCCGAATGTCTAACACAAATCTCATACACGATCATTGCAAGAGGAATACTTCCATAATTCTTCCCTGCCACATATCAAAAGTCTGAACATCAGTAATCAATCAACCAGGTGAGTACCGCAATACCAATGAAGCATCTGTAAGTCAAAACACAGTGCAGTTTTTGAAATGCACACCCTTCTCAGGCAATACCAAGCAGTAATACCGTTCATCTAGTCATCTTAAATCGCCCACTTTGTCTATGAATTCATGACCTTCTCTTTAAGACAGAACCATGACCTTGCACATGAAATTATCAATCCCACACAACACACCGCATCTATCATGCCATCATATGAAAAGTAGGAGAATCTCATAATCAACTCTGTGTCACCAGCACAATACATACCCGATCAGTCAGAAACCTTTCATTTTATCCCATCCAGGAGAAAATCACAATACGTAACATGCTCTTCATGCCGGTAGCAGACATCCATCTCAAATCGTGGTAGAAATCCTCGAGAACTCTTCGAAACCCATTTGCACATAACCAAACCATCAGAACTGAATCGCTCTAACTCAACCAGGCCACGCATGTTGCCAAATCCAAGAGTATTTCCAAAAGGCACCGTAAAGCCTCACCTCCTTATAAGAACCAAAAGAACCGAGCATACCATTACTATATTGATCCAACCTACTACCATGTTGTCCTATTTCTTCTGATTTCCTTCTGAAAATCCTTCAAGTTCACACTTCTCCTCACCATAATACCACAATCCTCAACCAAAACTTACCCCAAGAGATCCTAGCATGAAACCACGTCGCCTTAAAGCCCATAAGATACCGAATGCCCATTTAAACACTCAAATTATCGCATTCAGTATACCCACCCTGAAGAGACCTTATGTGAATCTAAAGTCATTTCTTTCACCTTTATAATGCTAAAATGTAGAATCTATAATCACATAGAAATACTGCGAGTCTCAACAGCATCCAATGTAAATCTTAGATTCTAGCCATATACAAATCCAAATAATTCTCAATTGCTATAAATAAATCTTGAATCCATTAGAACCTTCTCCAGAGTCATCAAGTCGGCTCAAATCTGAATTGTACCACCCCAAATGGGTTGAACGACCTGTGCCACATTAGCACAATAACATCCAAAGAAGTATTCCACACCTCAATGCAACTGAGCAAATTCCTACTCTATGCGCACTACATCCTTCACAAATAACAACTCAATCATTCCATGATTCCCATATACCCATAAAGTGTAGTACACCATGCATCGAAAAATTTCCTCACTTAAGTCATCCTAAAAAACAGCCTCTGCAAGACATAACCGATCCACAAGCAACTCCGCACATATGCCAATTCCAAAATCACCATCTGGACCTAACAAAACCATCAAAACTCTGATTCGAGATCAAATACTCAAAATTCAAACTTGGTAACTCTTCTAACTTAAAGCTTCGTAGTTGAGAATCATTCTTCCAAATCAATTCCTAATCACCTGAAAACCAAAATCGACAATTCACAAGTGTCATAATACATCACACGAATCTACTCAAGACTTCAAATAGCTTAACAGAATGCAAATTCTCAAAATGACCGGTTGGGTCGTTACACTCTCTCAGCACTCTAGAAAGTGCCCTCCGCACTCCTACATCTCCAGAACATCATCAAGGTGTCCAAATGCTCAAACTTGTTCAATACACACCCGAACCTCTCGGGATCCCGTCCTATCATCCCAAAAAGTCCATAACCATTATCTTGACCGATCCAATATCTCCAAATGCATACGTAAACATCACATCAATGGATCAACGACCAAATCACATGTTAAATTCTCTTAAGTTAATAAATTTCTTAACTTCCAACCAAGTGTCTGATTCATGCCTAACAAACTTGAATTACAACCAAACTTTGCACATAAGTTTCAAATGGCATAAAAAACATATTCCAACTTCTAAAACAACAATACCAACCCGATAACATCAAAATCAATGCCTAGTCAAACTCACGAACTTTCCAAACCTTCAAATTACCATATTTCACCCAATAGAGTCGAAACCTTATGGAAACATCCAAATGCAAATCCGGGCATACACCCAAGTCCAAAATCACCATCCGGACCGAGCGGAACCATCAAACCTCGATTCGAGGTCAAATATATAAAAGTCAAACTTGGTCAATTCTTCCAACTTAAGGCATCTAAAATGAGAATTATTCTACCAAATCAATCCTGAACCATTCAAGAACCAACTGAAGATACTCTCAAGTCATAATACATAATATGAAAATACTAGAGACCTCAATCCACCTAACTTAATGCAAATGCCCAGAAAGACTGGTCATGTTGTTACATGCTCCCCCATTTAAACATATGTTCGTCCTCGAACGTGCCATTAGTCGCTCTTAAGCCATCAAATCACCGTATAAACTCACCATACACATACACACGGGTGATCCCATGTCACCCCAATCCATGTATTCCTGACTGAATATTATTCATCCCACCCATACTGAAAAGCCCTAAAACCAAAGTTCAACATCGGATCATCCCCCCAAAACCTGATTCTCACATAAACACACGATATCAGCCTCAACCAGCTGCAAAAGATTTATGCATAAATCCACAAGGTAAAACCACAGGACATAACATATCGGCCATATGCCATAAAAATAATTCTGACCATAATAGCTGTCCGTTACCCAACTCGGTACCGGTAGATAGTCTCATATCGACTAGAACCTTGTTCCAAACTTTCCCAACACTGATAATGATGCAAGAAACATGTGAAAATCATAACCACTCATCCGACTAACAAGCCACATCAAATTCCACTTGGGTACATACATTGCAACCCAAACTTAACAAGCAAAACTCGAATACAATTGAACATGGCAAGAGAAACATATGAGTGAACTATCAAACAATTCCAACGGGTACAGCTCCCCATTGTTACCATACTACGAGTCCATACCATAAAGAAGAAGCAAAACACATGGAATAACATAACAAATCTCATCCTAACATAACCCTACCGCAGCATATAGCCCGGTCCAAACATAACGATTTATACGAAAATACAAGGATCTCATCCTCAGCTCTAATTACAAGTAGAATAGCATTGCACCAACCAAAAACCTTCACTAACTCAATTTCACGGATCATACCCATGTTGCTAGAGTACCTCAACAACAAGTCATGGCCAAAATCACCCATAACTCACATCGAAACCTACCGTATTAAGTAATAGAAAGTCCACCCTAGTCTTGTAACCCTCAATACTGACCAAACCAGAACAACAAATAAAGACCATCACAATAAAGATCCCAATATGTGTAGACAAATAAATAGAGTACAAGAATCAGGAAACATAACCATATATGAAGGAAGGTAAGATGACTAATATAGATAAATAAAACTTGATAAAAAAAATTGATGTATCTCTATCACAACCTGAAACTATACCTACGACGACATCATCGGGTGCAACGGCCTCAGTCCTACAAAGGAAAGCATAACAACAGGATGGGCGTCCCACTCTAGGACGACCTCTACCCGCCTGACCTCCACCCCTAGCTGCCGGTAGCGACAATTGGAGCAGAAGCCATAGCCTAAATACTCTGATATAGTACGCCTACATGTAGTTTGGGAAAATCCAACATCATGTACGTGGTATCCCCACACTCAAAGCAACTTCTTCGTGCTGATGTGGTTGTGGAAGCCATTCGATACAGGTATTCTGGAACCCATGGATATTTGAAGCAACACGTGAAGCTTGAAGTGTAAACTGAACAAGATAACCCATAAAACATCTATGAGGCCTCTTAGCTTCACTTTCCTCTCTCTATCAGCCCCGCATACCATCCAACCTCCAAACGATCTCAATAACCTGCTGAAATTGAGTATCTATCTCCAACTCTAGAGCCATGCTAAATCTAAGACCATAATTGAGCCCATCGATAAATATGCGGACACGTTCTCTGACTGTAGGAACCAAGGTAGGTTCATGTCGGGACAACTTGCTAAGTTTGATGGCGTACTCCGTCATGGCCATACTGCCCTAACATAGCTGCTCAAACTCTATGTGTCACACATCCCTAAGGGTCGGGGGAAAAAACTCCCTAAAAACATCTCTAAAAAAAAGTCCATGAGAGTGGTGTCGCATCAGCTGTCCTACCTCATCATAAGCTTGCCACAACCTATACGCTGCCCCGATAATTGAAATCTAGTAAAAACAACTCTTCTCACCTCCACAATGCCCATGGTGCGGATAATACGGTGGAACATCTCTAGTAAACCATCCTTAGTAGTTGTGCCACTGAAAGTAGGAGGTTCATACTTCTTGAACCTCTCAAGCCTCTTCTGCTTCTCCTCTGATGCCTCTGTTCTAACCACAGGCTGAACCGGAATAATAGGATGTACGAGCATAACACCGAGAACCTAACCAATGTGAGCCTGTTGCTCTAAGGTACGGGCGGCAGGATTCTGAGCTCCTCCCCCGGTCTGTGAAGTACCTAGTGCGACCGGAATCAATCTCGTCGGATACAATGTACCAAACATGCTCAGTAACTACGCTAAAGTCTCCTGAAGTCTAGTGGTAGCAATAGTTACCTTCGGTGCCTGCCCCCCAAACTGGAGCTACTGAAGGCTCCTCAGTTGGTGCTCTGGCAGGTGCTTGGGTTGTAGCACGTGCTCCTCCTCTGCCTCCTCCTCTGCCTCTGCCCAGGCCTCTTGTAACACCGACTTTGGAGGTAGAATCATCAGTAAATGCAGCTCGTGTCCTTACCATCTGTGAGAGAATAAAATTAAAAAGGCTCAAACTGAAAAATCAATAAACTCGCACGATAGGAATAAAAAAAGTGAAGTTTCCTAATAGTATCATACCCTCTCGAAGATAATTACAGACGTCTCCGTACCGATCCGCAAGACTCTACTAAACTTGCTTATGACTCATAGCACCTATGAACTTAGAGCTCTAAAACCACCTTGTCACGACCCCAAATTCCCACCTTAGGATGTCGTGATGACACCTAGTCTTTAAGACTAGGTATGCCTGACATATGATGAGTTATTAACAAATTTAAACCATTTACCACGAACAAGTAAATTCCATACTTGGCCAGCAATGATCAACAAATATACAACATCCCAAAACCGGTAGTACGACGTCATAATCTCTTCTAAGAGTAACCAAGAATATCAAATACATCACTATTTTGAATGGAAATAAGTTGTAACAAAGTAAAAGTTCAAAAGGTGACCCCGAGGCCTACGGACGCAACAACAGGTATACATTGAAGTCTCTGCCACAACTCACAATCAGCTAACTAATGACCAGCATGCTCCAAGTTACCACGATCTACAAAACAAAGATATACAGAAGCGTAGTATGAGTACACCACATCGATACCTAGTAAGTATCAAGACTAACATCGGTGGATAGTGATGACGTTCAAGTCAAGACACCTACTATACTTAATAACCCATGCAATTGTCAGTATAAAGCTAATAGAGGAACAAATATTAGTGTACATCTAAACCTAGAAAGAACAACAATGTAACACTAGCAATGGAAAAATAGAAACGATAAGTTACCACAAGAAGTATCACGTGATGACACAACAAGTAATTAGGACACACTTAAAATACCTACGAAATCAATTAAGGGACCAAATGACAACCAATTAATCAACTATCACAAGGTTTCCATAAGAATCGTCCTGAGGCGCCACACCTCATAATCACAAATCACAAGTCCCAAGTCACGAAAAAATAACCACATGGAACCTTGGGCCCATATTATCAAATCACAACTGCACGGACAACTCACGTGTCAATACCTATAATAGCTAAAATCTCTACGGACGAATCATGTTCCAATAGTAACAATATCTCATATCCGCACGGCAACTCACCTATCACCAGTACAATCCACACAGAGAAAGCAGGTATAGAATAATACATGAACATGATTAACGCACATCAATATTCATACTCCTGGACTGATATAGGTGACATGTTACGGTGTATTCTTGTGCAATTGTTTTATCGTCGTTCTAGTCAACAAGTAAAATCAGAGACACCGAGTAGCACATTGGAAACAACACAACAAACCCCGTAGTATGCATGACACACGCAACATAGTTACCTAACCACACAATATCATCAACAATAATTCCCCCAGGCCATCAAAAATCTTCCTCGACATAGCCCACCTTGTCTCTCCGTGTGCACAACAATAAAGTAAATGCCCTCCTTATTTCGCCACACACACATTAATAATTATCATACCTTATCTCACCACATGTGCATCCCAACATATATATAGCTCGCCTTGTCTCACTGCATGTGCAAAAATCAATGATAACAATAGCACGGACTTCTCACGTGCAAATAGCCCGACAATCTTATCAACAGTTCCACATAAGCAAAAAACAAGAATACCACATAACAACAACTCGTACTACGCATTCCCATATGCCATAAAATTTTGCCATAACAACAATACCAATACCACAACAATACGTAGCACACGACTCAACAACACTGAGTGCAACAACAACAAAAATGACACAAAAGTACAATACGTAGATCAGCACAGGAATTACAGTGATGCAATAAAATAGAAGAATAAAATCAGAAATGAAAGTAATAACATGAAATGATGACTTCAAATAAGGATACATAAAAAATAAAGGGGTAACTGTAATGGACTTCAAATATGAATAACTCTACAATAAAAGAGGTAGAAACTTTAACTAAAGCATATATGAGCAATCTTGACAATTAACAGATTGGGCATGTACTAACAACTTCAATTATAGCATGTAAGAATAAAATTAACAATAGAAAGTATAACATGATATGGAAACTTTACTTAGTTGCATGAAAGAATCCTAAAAATCTAATCCAGTCAATTTCCAAATATAAATCCCTATACACACTTGTCACCTCGAGTACGCGTCTTCCACGTAATTCAAATAGTGTAGAAAAGCCAATTCCAACGCATTAGTTTCCCTCACAGAAAGTTAGGCAAGATACATACCTCAAAAAAGATAACTCAATCCACAAATAAGCCCTTCCCGCAAAAATCCACCTCCGGATGGCTCGAATCTAGAGAAAATAACATAATATCATAAATAAAAGCCATGGAAAATAAGTATGAATAATAACAATTCGATCTTTAATGAAAATAAAAAATTCTGCTAATAAAGTCAACCATGGACCCGCACCACTACACCCAACAAAACTCACAAATTCCGGACACCCATTCAAATATGAGTCCAACTGTACCAAAATTATCCAATTCCGACTGCAAATCGATGTCCAAAACTCAATTATTCACTTTAGAAACTTTAGACAAAATCCCGCAATTTCTCTTGTTAATTCATATGTTTTGATGTTAAATCTAGTGATGGATCCATGTAAATCTCATAGATATATGTTAGAATCACTTACCCCAAGCTTGTAGATGAAGGTCTAGGTTGAAACCCTTCGAAATCGAGCTCCCATGTCTCTAAAGTGGTGAAGAATAAAATAAAAGCCCAAAAGTCCCGTTAACATACAAAGACCTTACCTCCCATAGCTTCCAAGTTTTGCAGCCGCAATCCATATTGTGTGATCGTACTTCAGCAGTCACTGCACTACTGGTATTAATTAAATTGACCATAATTTTTGTACAAATCTCCAAATTATTAACGGTTTGATTTTTTGGAAATGAGACTCAAAGGGCGACGAAATTTATTTTTGAAGCATCCCCAAATTCTTGATAGATTGAGAGATATAAGCTCCCAAAGTTACACCACAAACCTATAGATTTTCTATTGCGTCCCTCAGTTAGGTAAGATACTTACCTCAAATAAGATAAATCAATCCACTAATAAGCCCTTCCCGCACAAATCCACCTTTGGACGACTCGAATCTAGCCAAAATAAGATAATATAATAAATAAAAGCCGTGAAAAATAATTTTGAATAATAATACTTCGATCTTTAATGAAAATAAAATAGTCCACTAATAAAGTCAAACCTTGGGCCCGCATCACGGAACCCGATAAAACTCATAAATTCCAATGCGGATGGATTTCGTGAGTTGATATTAGAGGAGGCCATAGTTCCCGATATTCTATACATCCGGGCGCTGCAAAGATGTATCAGGATTTGCGGCAGCATTATTGGTGGAGGAGGGTGAAGAAGGATATTGTGGCATATTTAGCTCGGTGCTTGAATTGTCAGCAGGTAAAGTACGAGCATTAGAGACTTGGTGGATTTATGCAGCAGATTGAGATTCCTGAGTGGAAGTGGGAGCGCATCACCGTGGATTTCGTTGTTGGACTCCCACGGATTCAGAGGAAGTTCGATGCAATATGGGTCATTGTGGATAGGCTGACCAAGTCCGTGCATTTCATTCCTGTGGCAGTTTCCTGTTCTTCCGAGAGATTAGCATAGATCTATATTAGGGAGATTGTTCATCTTCATGACATACCCGTTTCCATTATTTCTGATCGAGGTACGCAGTTTACCTCGTATTTCTAGAGGGCAGTTCAGCGTGAGTTGGGCACACGAGTTGAATTGAGCACAGCATTTCATCCTCAGACGAACGGGCAGTCCGAGCGTACTATTCAAATTTTGGAGGATATGCTACGGGCATGTGTCATTGACTTTGGACGTTCTTGGGATCAGTTTTTGCCATTAGCTGAGTTCTCTTACAACAACAACTATCAGTTGAGCATTCAGACGGCTCCCTATAAGGCACTATATGGTAGGCGGTGTCAGTTGCCGGTTGGGTGGTTTAAGCCGGGAGAAGCTCGGTTGTTGGGTATGGGGTTAGTGCAGGATGCCTTGTATAAGGTAAAGATCATTCAGGATAGACTTCGTACAGCCCAGTCCAGGCAGAAGAGTTATGCCGACCGCAGAGTTCATGACTTGGCATTCATGGTCGGAGAGCGGGTGTTGCTTCGGGGGTCGCCCATGAAGGGCGTGATGAGATTCGGAAAGAAAGTCAAGCTAAGCCCTAGGTACATTGGTCCGATTGAGATCCTTGATAGAGTGGTAGAGGTGGCTTACAAACTTGCGTTGCCACAAAATTTATCAGCTGTGCATCCAGTATATTATGTATCTATGCTTCGGAAGTATCAGGGCGATCCATCCCATGTGTTAGACATCAGCAGTGTCCAGTTTGACAAGGATTTGGCCTATGAGGAGGAGTCGGTAGCCATATTAGACCAGCAGATTCGTCAGTTGAGATCCAAGAGTTATCCTTCGATTTGTGTTCAGTGGAGAGGTCAGCCTGCCGAGGCAGCTACCTAGGTGTCCGAGTCCGATATGCAGAGCCGATATCCCCCTCTTTTCCCCGATTCAGGTACTTTTCTAAGTCCGTTCGAAGATGAACATTTGTTTTAGAGGTGAAGAATGTGATGACCCAAAAGGTCATCCCTTGTTGTATGAGCTAAAACGGTGTTCTGAGGCCTTGAAAACCTCCTTTATCTTACCTCGTTTTGCGTGCACAACCCGAGCGTATATCCAGGAAGCTTTTATATGAAATTTAAAATTAAATTTAAGTTGACTTTGGTCAACATTTAGGGTAAGCAGACCCGGACCCGTGATTTGACGGTCCCGGGGGGTCCGTAGGAAAATATGGGACTTGGGCGTATGCCCGGAATCAAACTCCTAGGTCCTAAGCCCGAGAAATGAATTTTTGAAAGAAATTATTTTTCTGAAAATATAAGTGTTTTTGGAAATTTGGTTATATTTGAAATTTATGGTATCGGGCCCGTATTTTGGTTCCGGAGCCCGGTACAGGTTCAAATGACATTTAAGATGTGTCTGTAAAATTTGGTAAGAAACGGAGTTCATTGGACATGATTCGGACCCATAGTTGTGAAATTTCATACTTTGAAAGTTTTGATATTTTTCTTTGATTTCTATGCTAAATTCGTTGTTTAAGATGTTATTTTGGCGATTTGATCGCACGAGTAAGTCTGTAGGATGTTTTTGAGGTTGTGTACGTGTTTGGTTTGGAGCCCCAAGGTCTCGGGTAAGTTTCAGATAGACGTCAGAGTGCTTTTGGACATCGAAAAGATCTGGTGTTATTGTTGTTGCTGGTGTCCAGGCATTTTCTCTATGCGAATGCGTGTTAACCCACGCGAACGCACCGCACAAATAGGGAGGGGGGCAGGTTTACCTTATGCAAACGCATAGGGTAGGACGCGAACGCGGAGCTTTATGAAGTTGCTCTACGCGAATGCGTCTAGTCTCACACGATCGCATAGAATAGGAAGGGGGCTGAGGATGGGTAGCCATTACACTGTGCAAACGCGTCCCCTTTGATGCAAACGCGAAGGGCATGGGAGTGGAAGCCTACGCGAACGCACAGGCTTGGTCGCGAACGCATAGTACATCTGCTCAGTATTTTTAAAATAGTAGAAAAATGAGACTTTTTCAACTTTTCATAACTCTTTCTCTAAAACTTGGACTTGGGCAATGTTTGAAGAATAATTTCACCACAAAACCATAGGTATGTGTTCTTAGACTCGTTGTCTTCAATTTCCATTAACATCCATTAGATTTCTAGGCCTAAATCATGTTCTTAAGGGTAGAAAATTGGGGATTTGGGTAGAGATATGGCTTTTTGAATAATTGGAATTTAGACCTCGTTTTGGGGTCGGATTCCGGAACTAATTATATATTCGGTCTCGTGGGTTAATGGGTGATTGGATTTTGGTCCGAACCTCGTGTTTTGACCAAGCGGGCCCGGGGTTAATTTTTTACTTTTTGGGAAGAATGATATAAAACGTATAATTAAGCATTTGGATTGGATTGTTTAGCATTTATTGATGTTATTAAGTTAAATATATATAGATAGAAGTGAATTGGAGTCAAATTCAAAAGGGAAAGCGGTAATCGAGGCTTGAGTTTGGTCGTGGAATTCGAGGTAAGTGTTTGGCCTAACCTTAGCTTGAGGAATAAGTGTTGTGTCCTATTTTCTATGAGTTAGTATCATGTTCAACATTTAGGTGAGGTGATGAGTACCTATACGTTGGTGTCAAGCATGCCCGTGAATCGAATATTGTGAATTATGTGATTTTTCATTGATTATTACTTGAGCTTCACTTTGTGGTTATTCATATTGGTGGAAATTCTCGATATTGATTAGTGTTGAGTATGGGTTTCAGTTGAGAAATTCTATGTGAAGTATGTACTAAGTGAGATTGGTTATAGTTGTGTCCCTTGCCGGGATGGTATTTATTCTATTGTGGTTCCCTTGCAGGGACGTTATGATTTTATTAGTTTGTTCCTATTGTTGATTTTCCTTGCCGGATTACTATTATTGATATTGTTTGGATGAGGAAGAGTGTAAAGCACGAAGGGTGATGTCGTGTATGATACTGTGAGGATGAGAGTAAAAGCAAAAAGGGTGATGTCGTGCCATATTATGATATTAAAAGCACGAAGGGTGATGCCGTGTCGTTCCTATTGATTTATTATGAGGATGAGAGTAAAAGCACGAAGGGCGATGCCGTGCATTTGTATTTATTATTTGGTGAGGACGAGAGTAAAAGCACAAAGGGTGATGACGTGCATTGTTTTCTTTGTGTTGCTATTTTCTGCTGTTTAAGTTGATATTTGAATTGTTGTCTCATTACGTTATTCCTACTATTTGATATCCTTCCCCTCAGCATGTCCCCCTTTTTCTTGGTACTTAGATGCTTATTCCTTGTTGTTATTATTTCTTCGATATATTATTAAACGGTACATGTTGATTTGGTTGTCGTATCCTAGCCTCGTCACTACTTCGCCGAGGTTAGGCTCGACACTTACTCAGTACATGGGGTCGGTTGTACTGATGCTACACTCTGCATATTTTTGTTGTGCAGATCCCAGTACAGGACCCTACGGACCTAGAGCGAGGAGGCTGCATTTAGTCCACATGGAGACACCGAGGTACTCCTGCAGGCGTGCGCAGGCCTTGGCTTTCCTTTTTACTTCATTTGTATTTTGTTCTAGTTATTCTACAAACAGATGTATTTAATTTTGTTAAAACTCCTTGTTTGTTGTACTCATAGATAGTCCATGAAGTTGTGATACCAAAAATTCAGGGTTTACTATTATAAACTTCGAGATGGTAATTGGTCAAGTTATTAGACTTTGCTTCATTTTGGATTTTCATTTCTGATGGTTATGTATTTCACCGTTATCTGATAATAATTAAGGAGTAAGGTAAATTAAACTTTCACACTGGCTTGCCTAGCGGGTTCAATGTTATGCGCCATCACGGTCCCGACGGTGGAAAAATTTGGGTCGTGACACGGACACCCATTCAAATATGAGTCCAACCATGCGAAAATTATCAGATTCCGACTCCGAATCGATGTTCAAAACTCAATTAGCAACTTTAGAAAAGCTTAGACAGAATTCCCCAATTTCTCTTTTTAATTCCCATGTTTTATGCTAAATCTACTGATGGATCCATGTAAATCTCATAGATATACGTTAGAATCACTTACACAAAGCTTGTAGAAGAAGGTCTAGGTTGAAACCCTTCAAAATCGAGCTCCCATGTCTCTAAAATGGTGAAGAATAAAATAAAAGCCCAAAAGTCCCGTTTACATACAAAGATCTTACCTCCCATAGTGCTGACCGTACTTCTAAGTTTTGCAGCCGCAATCCATATTGCGATCGAACTTTAGGAATCACTACACTATCAATATTCATTACATTTACCATAAGTTTCTGTACAAATTTCAAAATGATTAACGATTTGATTTTCTAGAAATGAGACTCAAAGGGCGAAAACATTTATTTTTGAATCACCCCCAAATTCTTCATAGATTGAGAGATATAAGCTCCTGAAATTAGACCAATAAACCTACAAATTTCCTGGTGCGGCCCTCAGTGCGGTTTGCACTTTGGAAAATGCCTCTGAACTGTGGGGTTTGCGGCCACCCTTGAGGGTTTGCCTCAGCACTCTAAAAGTGCCCTCCGCACTCCTACATCATTATAATATCATAAAGTGCCAAAATACCCAAAGTTGTTCAAAACTTACCCGAACCTCTCAGGACCCTGTCTTCTATGGAGGAAATAGTAAGTTGCAAGGCCCAACAATTGGCTGGATAGAAGAAAACTCTTGTCTTCTATGGAGGAAAATCTCCACATGGTTGTAGAACCAATTGGATTATGCACGAATATCGTCTTCCTAATCTTCAAACCAATAAAAACCTTACGCAGGTGAATTTTAGTTCAAACTTTTTATATTTTAGGCTCCCCTAGTTTTTCTCTCTAAATCCGGACCTATCCAATGTCTTAAAACACATGCGAAAATATCACATCGAAGGATCAAAGACCAAATCACATGTTAAATTCTCTTAAGTTCATAAACTTTTAAACTTCCAACCATGTTTCTGATTCATGCCTAACCAACTCGGATCACAACCAAACTTTGCACACAAGTTCCAAATGAAATAACGAACATATTCAAAATTCCGTAACAATAATACGAATCTGATAACATCAAAGTCAACTTCCAATCAAATCTATGAATTTTTCAAGTCTTCAAGTTGCCAATTTTTGCTCAAAAGAGGTGAAATCTTATAGGAACACCCAAATACAAGTATATGCCCTAGTCCAAAATCACCATCCGGACCTAACGGATTCATGAAACTCTTATCTGAGGTCAAATACACAAAAGTCAAACTTGGTCAACTCTCCAACTTAAAGATTCTAAAATGAGAACTATTCTTCCAAATCAATCTCGAACCACTCGAAAACCAAAACCGAAGATACATGAAACTTATAATATACAATACAATGCTACTCAAGATCTAAAAGCACCTAACTTAATGCAAATACCCAAAATGACTGGTCGGATCGTTACATGGGCACCAACCCCAACTCATACCATGAATTCTGCTAAATTAATCAAAACTTTTTATAAACTACAAGAATAATTCCCTTAAGAAAGTCATCTATCTGTCCATCAACGGTAAAAGTAGACACAAAAATTTATCCAAAAATAACTAGTTCACAAGAAAATTGGCATCCTCAGAAAAAGAACGGTGGCACTAAGAAAATCAAGGATATTGACAACAAAATAACACATACTATATATAAAAAATCAAGAATCTAGTAAACACATAGTAAACAACCTAATATAAGAAAAACACAAACAAAAGGAACATTGAAAAATAAAATATCAATATACCATATCAACAATTATAGGAGAAGCCACCCCAGCTAGAAATGTTGCAATGTCCCCAATGCAACTTAGCAAAATAGAGTAAAATGGTGGAAAGTGCTCCCTGAATACTACATAAAGTGCTCTCGTCGCAGTCGGACTCATGATCCACAATCGTAGGCTCCTCCTCTTCCTCGGACCACTGAACCTGAGTATCATCATTATCTTTTGGCTCAGTCGATGGCACTGAATCTTGAGGCTTTAGAGCTTTCCTCGCACATTCACACCCTTACACATGTGGGAGAATAATTTATCTCTCTTATTTTCCCTCTTCTTCAAACTGGTGTGTGCCTCTGCTAGTTTGACATGAGAAGTACTCAAATTACCGTGCGTCCTGACCAAATTCGTGTATAATTTCTCCAGCTGATTAAGGTGATCCCCCTGCTTGTTCTGATAATCAAGATATTTTTTTAACTCTTTCTTCGACACACATATATAGGGTCTCTCAAATGTCCCACTGGGCCCCTTGGAAATGCCAGTTACTAACTATCAAATCTGTCACATTTGTTTAGTGAGTATAGAAAATGGTCCCAAGTTCCTCCTTTTGCTTTTCATGGCACCACCCTCTTTTCTTTTCTTCAGTGGAGCAATAGGCTTCGCCGGATCTATCCAGTTGTCTTTCCGATACTCGTCAACCCCCGTAATCTGGCATAGCTCAGTGAAGAGAGGTGGGAACATCGATGATTGACTATCCTTCCTCATATAATTCCTCAGCTCATTGTTTAAAATCACACCAACATTGAGCCGGACATCATCAAGAATGGACGAGATCATTTGAGCTCACAAGATTGGTACATTTAATATATTTCCCACAAGAGATATGCGACTGCATATGATGGCTAGCCATATCATTGCTTGGATAGTGAATTCTTTGGATTTGGTCCCTCTCTTTTGAGCCGCCCCTAGAACATCCGCACCTGGGAACAATTTGGAGAACAGTCACTCGCATGAGGAACAATCCTTATCACAGAATGGCATCATGTCATGTTCCCATAGGTTATAGATTAGATTCCCAAATTCAGCTCCAAAATTCATCATCTTGCCCCATATCCTCATGATTGAATTTCTTAACTTGACGTTTGGGAGAATTTCAAAAAACTCCCTTACCCATTTTTCATTTGCTTTGCAAAGTTTAGGGGCAAAACAGATCCATCCCATGGCCTAAAGCCTCTGATAGAACTCGGTAAAACTTTCAGAGACCTTTTCCATATTCATAAAACTTTACTTAAGAACCTTATTCGAAATCAATTCTCCATAGTACCGTTGCTGACATTTTAATGACGAGAACTGGTGAAGGTCATAGTGTTCCTCAATTTCCAAACGATTGTCATGCACGGACTCAGTGTAGTTAGAGCTCATCTTTAGCTTATGGTACCTGCAAATAAAGGATTGGAGTGAAAACGTGATATGTGTGTGAAATACATTGCAAAATGAGTCAAATATACCAAAGAAATGACTGGACAATTGAAACTCAGCCTTACATTTTTTTTTTGTTTTTCAGGTTAGCAGAGTCAGTCCTTTGATGTGCAAATTGCAACATCTCCATCGCAAATGCGAATGAAGCAGATATATCAGAAGTCGCAACTACAACATCATCTTCCAAAATGCAAAGGTTTCCATATTTGACGATGTTAGCAATTGTGAAGCTCCCAAATGTGAAAAGGTCATCGCAATTGAGATCTTGTCATTCCTAGCAGCCTTTCAACCCAAAATAGTTTCAACCCCAAAAATTTGAAATAAATGCACACTTTGAGCAAACCCATAAATTTTTAAACACAATAATATGAAATACATTATATACATAAATATGAATCAAGGAAAATTCAATGATTTAGCCAAGAATTTCATTCGGGCCTTTCATCAAACACATTATAAGCACAAAGAATCACTCATATTTTATCAAAGTTATGGGTACTCAAACTTCCCCATCTTTTAAGCATAGAAAGAAGCTAACACTCTAAACCAACCTCACCAAGAAAGTAGTACAACATTTTTACTCAAGCAATTTCGTGAAAAAGAAAAGCACCAATTTCAATCTAGTTTTTCAGAGAAGAAGGAGAAAGAACTACTACCAATCATAGAGAGTGCAAATATTTAGCTTTCATACCTTGAAGCTTGCAAGAGGAAAGAAAATAAGGGAAATTTGAGGGTTGAGAGAATGAAAAGAAGATAATTTTTGGTTCTAGAGAAAAGGTTTTATGAACTTTTGTTCAAAATGGTGTAAAGGACCCATTTATGCCCCTCAGTCATCGCAATTGCAACACCATGCGCACAATATTGAGTGACGAAAATAAGTAAGGTTCACAATTGTGACAGGTTCTTCAATTTTGCGATGGGCCCTCAGTTTGAAAATGTGGCAACGCGATATGTCGTTTGAGTACTAGCCCTTATTTTCGTGTTCCGAGACCTCCCGCAGCTTCAGTTGATGTTTTTTCGTTTGCGTGTATGATCCGTGTCGCTTTTAGAAAAGACTTTATGTGAAACTTTAAAGGAATTGTAAATTTTGACTAAAATAAGGTTTCAATTGACTATGGTCAACATTTTGGATAAATGACCCCGGGTCAGTATTTTGATGATTTCGGTAATTTTGGACTTGGACGTATATCCATAATTGACTTCGAATGTCCCTAGGTTGATTTAACTTATTTTTCTAAATTTAGCAATTTGAATGTTTGAAATTTCCCTATGTTTGACCGTAGGTTGACTTTATGGTTATCAGGTTCAATTTTTGTTTTAGTACTTGGAATAGGTCCATTTTTTTATTTGAAACTTATTTGCAATATTTGGTGCACTTTGGAGTTGGTTTGATAAGACTCAGACACTTAGTTGTGATTCTAGAGGTTCTTGAGTTTTGTTTTGGAATTTCATGCGTTTTGATATCTGATTTATAGTTCTAGATGTTATTGTTGTATTTGGATCATGCAAAGGAGTTTGTATGATATTTTTCGACTTTTCCGAATGTTTGGTTTGGAGCCTCGAGGGCTCTGGTGAGTTCACACGTGTTTCAGAATAGTTTTGAGCTGGATCAGGTTTGCCGGTGCGTTGATGCCTCAGTTGCCGCGATTGCGAGCACCGACATCACAATTACTATCATAGTAGGGGTCTGAGGTGTCACATTTGTAATACATGGATCATAATTGCGAAGTAGTACTTCAGCTGTGTAATTTTGCATTTACGACCATTTGGCTACATTTGTGATGGTACCAAGCTTCGCAATTGTGAAGCCAATGTCGCATTTCCAAATTTCCCATTAGGCTATAAGTGCCGTAATTGTGAGTCCCTCTTCACAATTGCGAACCCAGTGTCACAATTGCGACATCTTCACCTGAACAAAAGGGCTGGGAAGTCGAGATTTGATCTTATTTCTCTCATTTTAGAACCCTAGACTCGGTAGGAGGCTATTTGGAGAGAGGATTTTCACCTACAATCACTGGTTAAGTGATTTTGATCTATTTCAATTATATTACATGATTTTACATGAGATTTAACATCAAATTCACGAAAATTTAAGATAAATTTTTAGAATTTTTGTCTATGTTTTGAAAAATAACAATTTGGGATTTGAAACTCGAATTGGGCTCAGATTGTTAAACAAAACACATATATGAATTTGTGGTGTGATGGATAGTCGAGATCTACCCTTGAACTCAAGTTTTGACTGGCCATGACCGAGGCTGACTTTTTCTAATTTCAATAAATAATGAATATTTTTAACTCGTGCGTAGTTTCAAATGCTTATTTTGATGTTTTGAACTATGTTTTGCCAGATTTGACATGTTTGGAGGCTAATTCTAAAGGAAAGGACGTCGTTGATTGTTGATTTGATTGAAGAAAGATATAAGTGTTGTGTCTAACCTTGACTTGAGGGAATTAAGACTCGTTGACCTATTGTTTATCTGATTTATATAGGAAAATGACATATATATGAGGTGATGAGTGTATATGTGTCGTCATTGTATTTAGCATGCATGATTGGGCTAGTTATTTTAATTTCTTCGTTATTCCATGTTTTCTCTTGTTATATACTTTAATTATTGTATGTTCCTACTTTACATTTATGCTTTACATGTTAAATCGTTACCTAATTGTTACTTGCTTGATTTGTTCATTTCTCACTCAATAATTTGCTTACCTCCTACTTGTTCCTACTTGCACTAATTGTATATTCTCATAGTCATATGTTTAACCTGCTATTATGGTCCTTATATTACTCGATGCATTTTATTATGTTATTTCGCATAAGTGAGCCATTTAGCTATTCTTGTATTGTTTAATCGATAAGGTTTAGGATTTCGAGGTGTTGGTTTTTCTTTGTTGTATTGGTGGTTCTTAAATGTTCTATACATTTCATCTTCTTTTGCATTGATATTTCGTGAATATTGATGTTGAGTTGTTTATGTAAATAATTTGATATTGGGTGATAGTGTTGAGCGCCATAACGATATTGAAATGAATTTATTTGGTGGGATCGGGTTGCACGCTACAATGTAACAAGAAATGATATGATATGAAAGAGATAAGGATGGTATATGATATGAACAGATGATGATATGGTACGATAATAGAAATCAAATGAATTGTCTGGATCAGGTTGCATGCCGCAACGAATTTGATATGTTGTAGTTGTTTGTTATTGTAGAGTTTGTTCTCAATATTTTGATCTGAGATTTGAGATTATTTCATTTTGGGTCCTCTAGTAGTTGACCTATGGTCCAGTTATTTGAGTACTGTTTTAATTCTATTTTTGTTTCTGTTATTACTGTTTCATACAAGTTGTTTGTGAGTGACTTGCCATAGCCTCGTCACTACTTCGTCAAGGTTAGGTTCGACACTTATAGATTACATGAGGTCGATTGTACTCATGCTACACTTCTGCACTTCTCATGCAGATACTTGTGTTGGTCCAAGCAATGCGTATCAGAGACTACTCGAATTCAACTATATTTGGAGACTTGAGGTGAGTTGCTGGCGTCGCAGTCCTAGGAAGTCCCCATCTATCATATCTTTACTGTTTTTCTTATTTCAAACACTTGTATTTCATTCAGACTTTATCTGTAGAATTCTATAATGCTCGAGTAATCGCGACTCCATATTTCTATGAGATGTTTAGACTACGCTACATTGTATTCTTCACATCTATTTCAGGCTATTGCGGTTTCTTATTATTAATATTTATTTACGAATTGTTAAAACTAGTTAAGTAATTAATTAAAATTGGTTTACCGAGCAAGTGGAACTTTAGGCGCCATCACGGCCCCAAGGTTGAGATTCCGAGTCGTGAAAGTAAATGCGAACATGCGCGCAAATGCGATAACTGAGGTCTGGACCTGACTTTTCCTCATTTCTCAATCTCCCAACTTATTGTCCCAAACACTTCCAAACTTCTTGAAACTTGGTAGATCGATCAAAAATAATAAAATAAAATATTTTAAAAAGAAAAATGAAAATTTCAAAAACTAATTAAAATTTGAACATGATGGTTTGCCTCCCACCAAGTTCCGCATTTAACGTCATGGCACGTCGCTTACCAACTTCTTTACTTTTCTCGCCACTTGGAAGATTTCAATTGGGAACCTAACTTGGACTTAATTTTGTGACCACGAGCGACGGAGGCTGGTATGTAGATGAAATAGTCGAGCGCTAACCATTCTGCATTTCCAGGCTTCCATGTGATGAATGTAATTTCATCATTCTCCTTTAAATGTGAAAATGTACAGCTTATGTATTTCCTCTTTGCAATCCCTCGTTGATTCATCTGGTTGAATTCTCATATCACCACACAAATCCAATGCTGACAAATTTTTAGAATGTGACATCAAGCCTACAAATTGCTATTTTTTTCAAGTTTTGATATCCTCTTTACCCCCCAAACTAGAGTCAAGTTCAGCCATGTTTTAAATTACGACGGTTTACTCTAATTCTATTTGTTTTTAGGCATCACCAACAAGTATGTAATTTATTGGCGGATGTCCAATTCTTGATTCCTTAAATTGAAGCTCCAAATCATTTTGGAGACTATTATCCAAGATCTCTTCTAAGGCTTTTTGCTCCTTATTTCCTTCTTCGAGTAGAGTTCATCATGCGTTTGAAATCTCCATTTTGCTCGTTCTCATTTTCTCCCACTTCCAAATCTCTATAAATGTCAAAATCAAAAGTAGACTCGTCATAGTGGGGGTTCGGGGAAGGGGAGGATAAACAAGCTCATATTTCCATTTTTACCACCACACCTATCACATATACTCCACTCATGGGTTTGAGATTGTGCGTGCTATCTGTCCCCGGGGGAATTTCAACAGTTTTGCCACGACTCTGGTCCTCCACAATAAGGACAAGGGTCATCAAAGTATGAACAACTACCATCCGACAAAATTTTTCTATGTGATGCTATTTTTTCAAAAACTAAAAAAATGACCAAGAAAATAAACAAAGATAAGAAAAATTAATTACACAAGTATTCACTGTTGCACCCCATTTTGCACTAGTCAAAACAAGATTCAACTTGTGATTTCCATGTTGATGATGAAAGAGAGTCGTCGCCTAATATTTAAAGGTATAATAAGGTACCTATTTAATTACTAAAGTCATTTTCTTTATTGGTCTACTAACTGGTGAGGATATGGGTAAGGGTTCTTGTTCTTCTAAGAGGAAGGCGTTAGGCACCCCTTAAAATCTACCTGAGTTAGCTCCATAGGACTTAGACTAGATTCAAAGGATTGTTTGTTTATATTGTGTTAAACTGGTGTTTAAAGAGTTATGACTTACTATATATTAGGACATAATATTCACAAAGAGGGTGTGTAGTTTTAAAAGGATATGAGTTTCTAGAGGAGTCTTAGAAAATAATGTTGATATATTTATTCTTGAAAGAGTTTTAATATGATTTTGTATTTCTGAAAACATGTGAAAAGGGGAGCTAAGTTATAAAACACATTCTTTTTAAAGAATGGATGTTCATATTTCTCTAATAAGATAAATATTTTATAAGAAAGCGAGCCTAAGATATCCCGTGGCTTAAATTTTAGACTTGAGTAAATCGTTTCAAAATCTTGTTTGAGCGGCAACACCTTGGTTTTTCGAAAAGAATCGGTTTTCTTTTAGAAAGTCAATCTTGCCACTCAATTATGGTTTTTTCTTTTGAAACAGGGACAACCTTCTTTTTCTAGGCTATTTAGGCTTCAAATCATCAAGATAGGGTTAGCAAAACATAGTTAATTAATGATTCGAATATCTTATGATTAGCGAATGGAGGATTAGCTACTAACTAAATTTCTTTTACTCCTATGTTCTTTAAGGCTTTCCCAAGTTGTTTACCTGATTTAAGATGTAAAGTAAAAGTATTCAATCCAATATGATAACTGTTGTATACATGTAAGAGATAAAACAACAAGAACACAACAAAAGGCAATGAAGCAGTAAAGATATAAAGTAGTGAAGTAGTTAGTAAAGGAGAAAAGGGAGAGGATGAACTCTGGTTTTTGGGCCTCAAAGAGGCAGGCCCAACAAACAACAAGAATGAGTAACAACTGATTTCGAACTTCTCAGTATGTAGTGATGCTGGACTTGGGACCGAGTTCCTTAAGAACCAAACATTCCCTATAATTGTTGTAACGACGTGACCGGTCGTATTGCGTTATCGGACCCCGTTCCCCTAAATAAAACTTCCCATAGTGGCTTTTTATGATTTATGACTTGCGAGGACTGGTGGTCCAGGATTCGGAGGTGTTTAGAGTAGTGCAGCTACAATTGGTTCCTTAAGGTTGGACTTTAAAGCTAGGTTTGACTTCGGTCAACATTTTGGGTAAACAACCTCGGAATCAAGTTTCGTCGGTTCCGGTAGCTTCGTGTGATGATTTTAAACCTGGGCGTATGTTCGGAATAAGTTTCCGATGAATCAGGAGCGTTTCGGCGCCCAATATTGAAATAAGAAGTTCCTTATGTTCCTATTGTGGTTTTGGACGTGTTTTTGTGTTATCGAGGTCTGAATGGAATTCCGAGACCGAGAGTAGTTCCGTTATGTCATTTATTACTTTCCTGCAAAATTTGGTGTCACTCCGAGTAGTATAGGTCGGTTCGGCGCGTTGTTACCGAAGTCTAGAAAACTTAAAGTTCTTAAGTTTGGTTCTTGGGGTTTTGAGGTGTTGATGCGTGGCTAGAATTCATGATTTTTAGCATTATATACCGTGCATTTTAGGTGTTTTAATGATAAAAATACACGTCATGTGTGCCTAATGAAGTTTATTTAATGCGCAGGTGAGTTGAAAATGGAAGCCGAGCTAAATGAGAGCATAAACGTCGGAAAATACGTGCAAGAGTCGAAAAGGAGTGATCCGGGACAAGCCTGGCGTTACCCAGGCGTTATAGCCAAAACGCCTGGGGTGGCCTGGCGCTACCCAGGCGTTAGACCCATAACGCCTGGGGGGTCCTGGCGTTACCCAGGCGTTAGACCCATAACGCCTGGGNGGTCACGCCTGATTATGTGAGGCTTACGCTTTTCCCATTTTCTTTATTGGGCGAAGCGAAGCGATGGCTGAAGGCAGAACCGGCTAATTCCATTACACCATGGAACGATCTGGCAAGGAAATTTCTGGCAAGGTTCTTTCCTTCAGGAAAAACTGCAAAGATCAGGAGTGAAATAGTTTCCTTCCGACAGAAAACGGGTGAATCTTTATATTCA